>JAFIRS010004077.1:0-101465 GCA_018342105.1 Gonioctena quinquepunctata
AAAAATAAACATTTAACATAACCTCAAATGTCAATATGATTTTAATGGGAACTGTCTTTAATATTTGAGGTGTTGCCAATGGTCGCTCTTCATCAAAAGGAAGGCCCGTTCAGAAACTTTGAATGTTTTAAATAAAGAAAACCGTTGTGGAAATGGGTTTTTTTGTTGATGAGTCTATCAATAAACAGTGTTCAATTATATATTAATGGTGTATATCAAGCAGTGAGCTATATTTTTGACAAGAACAGTAATGCGTGTTTCTGAACGTGGATTATGGAGGGGGTAGTTTTCGATGAACGTGACGTCACGGGTACACTTTGAAACGCAATATCCTTTCGAAATAAAAAATATATGATGGCATTCTAAGTCAATTGGACGTTTCATATGGAATATAATCGACCTATATGAGTTTTGGATTTTTTTTTTCGTAAATGTAAAGGTCCATTGAAACTATATAACTGATTGTAGATTAATAATTGAAAACTTTTTTTTTATTCGTGGAAACCTTCATATTCATAATTGATCAATACATACATCTCAATCAATTTCTATAATGATAATATATTTTTATAGCTACAGATAAATACATTTCACATATTTGGAGAAAAGTTGCAAGTTTTTGAGTTATTTTCAAATAAAGGTTAGGTTACACATATGTTTTACAGTTCAATATACTAAAACTTCCATGTTACCAGTTTTCCCAATCGAATGACAGTATTTCGAAGAAACAGATTATTCAGAATAAGACTGATAGAGTCTGCATAAAAATTTACAAGGTCAGTAATACATGAATCATTTTTATCTAGGGAAATTCTTATTCAGAATACAATTATCTAGTTTGGATAACAATGATGATCTGAATTTCTTGATGGTAGAAATGAAAATAGAAATGAATATTTCATGACAACTGAAAGTATATATGAGGGAGTGAGAAGCCAAGAGGTACAAGTGACAATTCCATCATTTTGTGAAAACGCAATATAAAGTTAAATTATTTCGATAAATTTTTCGAAGTTCTCCGTCCGTATAATGCTTTTGTCACCGCTAAATCTCGGCACATTGAAAATATTCACTTGTATCCCTTTGCCAGCAACTTTTCATTATGTAATAACTATCTATAACCAACCTCACTTAGCTTTTTTTAAAGTCACTTCTACTCCTTGGCTTCTCACCCCCTCATATAGAATAAACAACTCTGAACATTGATGTTTTGGATATATCAGTAATTATTTTTCAACAACCACGAATAAAAGTTAACACATATTGACATTTTTGACGATTTGATCAATCGACCTCTTCATTGTTGCAGATGGTTTATCTCTAGTAAGAAGATCCAGTATTGTAGGCTTCATATGCGATTCAGATTGGAAGTTAAACACCACCTCAATACCGTCCTCTGCCACTGTCAAAATTAAGATTTTATATTTTAGCAGTTTGATTATGTAGATAAGGATTTTTTGTGACTCCACAATAGTTGGAATTATATTCATGGCTACTCTGGGTATAAACTATCAAATCTACATTTCTACAATTTTATTCGATGGATTCATTTTAGTTGGAGCAAGAAGTTTCATAAGTTTCCTCAAATTGATAACATTTTGTCTTTTGGAAGCCCCGATGGGATTATGGAATCATATAAATTTGTTGAACATATTCATCTCAGTTTTGGTCTAACCTCTGTTGATAACATTTCGAATATACGGTAAAAATGTTGAAAGTTCAGCGGAGATTTGCCTAGAAGTTATTTTCATTAAAAGATTAAACATCATTTCTGATGCATGAATTCAATTTGCATTTCAGACTAATTCAATATTATCGAGAAGATGTCAAAACATCTCTGAAGAATATAAAGAAGGAATTGACAACTCTGAATATTTATGTTTTGGATATATCAGTAATTATTTATTATCATCAACAATCAATTAAACTTGAAACATATTGACAATTTTGATGACTTATTTAATCGATTTATATATAGATCACCCTTGGTCTATATCTAGTAAAAAGATCCAGTATTGACAAGAGTTTCTGATGGCTGGAGCCTTTTTTCCTCCCCCACCCCCTCACGAACATCTCAAATTGTGCCGAATTCATATGCGGTATTGGAGGGCAATATTTTTGAACACCACATCAAAACTTGGAGAGAATTGGAATGACAATTACTAGTACTAGTATTATGGGTATTAACTATGAACTTTATATTTCCAATCAATGGATCAATTTCAGTTGAAGCAAGAAGTTTCTTAAGTTTCCTTAACTTGGAAATTTGTGTCTATTGGGAACTCCCAACGGGATTATGGAATAATATACATTTTTGAAGATATTCTTCTCAATTTTGGGCATACTAACAACTCCTGTTAATAACATTTCCAATTCTGTGTAACAAAAATTAATCCAATTCAGTTATTGCCACTCATCAAGAACCAGTTGAAACAAATTGTAAAAGGGGAATGCTTTTACTGTGCAAATTCTCGATTTGAACTTCTGCCTCTCAAATCATTCATTCCATATAAAAAATAAAAATCTTACTTTGAAAAAAAATCAGATGGGGAAACCTAAAAAAAAAATCATTGTGATACAAAAGGATTATGTCAATATCATTCATGTGTGTTGCTTTTTTTATTTTATTTCTTCAACTCTTCAATAAGATTTTCAAAAGTCTCCCAAAATCTATATTCCATTGAAAAAAATTCTTCAGTATATTAATAAAAGTTAGGAGTTTTCTATTGCACCAATATGACAATAAATTAAGATGTTATTTCTATTGCAGTCTCCTCCTGCTGGTGGTTCACCAAACTTCCCAAGAATGGGCTCAGATTATACACAATGAGAACCATGAGTAGACGTAACTCATACGAACAGTATATTTAATTTCTAAATATAAAAAATTAAGTTCTACTTCCAATAAATATGTAAAATGAAATACATGTTATTAACTGAATTCAAAAATGTCATAACTAAATGCAAACAGAATCGATCCAGGATACTAAAATAATGCAGTTTCAATAATAACATGCCTATTTTCTATTTCGAAAATGATGGATGTTAATTATCCATTCATACTACTAATGTTCAATATTTGTTTTATAATCATAGTTATTGCGACATTTTTATATACAGTTTCATTTATTGTTAAATTCATTCTTGTTCATTTCTTAAAAAAGAAACAATCAAAATTGCGTTTACATTATCTACATTTTTTGAACTAATCATTAAGAAATTTGTTATTGTTTGGTGAATTAATTCTATATTGTTTTGTTGGTTGTAATTTGTAAGGAATACATGTTCAATAATTGTTACGAGTGCACTTTTGATAATTAGATAATTATTTATTTGAAACTATGTTTCCATTTCTGCAGTTTGGATGAAAATTGGATACCATAGTTTGTCATCACATGTTATAATAATATCATCAAGAAAAACTCTAAGTCGTCTCCACAGAAAACATTTCTGTATTAATGAAATTAAAGAAAGCATAAACATGTTTCAGGAACAACTGTTTCCATCTTCAGTATGATATTATACAAAAGCTGAAATAAAAAGAATGATCATAGTTTGACAATATGCTCAGAGATACAATGACAAAGTACTTACCAGAAAGGATTAATGAAATAACATATATCATAATTAACCATGAAAATAAACAACTACTTGTTGTCGTTAAAGATTAAATCTGGGCAACGAGTCCCAAAAGATGGAATTTAATAACAACAATAACACTTGTTTATCGGAAAAACCATGCAATGTCTCGATTCGATTGCGAAAGACAGACGAAAGAATCCATCTCAAAACAAAGTTGACTCAGGAGAACCTAGCGCAATCTTAAGGTACGTGGAGGAAGATCAGTGTGGTCAGTTCTTATGACTTGGGAAGCAATAATTTTGAACGATTTCAATTTAAGGAAAAACTTGAAGGTGGCTCTTGTGAGATTAAGCAAATTGTATATATATTCGGCGCACCGAACCGATAGAGCAATAAAACGGCATGATCATTGCATGTTCAGGGCGATAGAGAGAGAGAGATAACTCTATCTGTTCGGCGCGCCGACTATAGATGGAGTGAGTATGTGTTTTCAAAATTATTTTAAAATTATCGAAGTTCTGGTGTGATGATATTCTAGATTTTTTAAGATCTTCGTTGGGAATATGAAAGAAGGTATTTCATTAGTTCATTTTGAATTGGAGAGAACGAAAGAGAATACAATCAAAGTTAATTCGGTCATTGAGAGAAATCACGCTCGGGTTGAGTAATGAGTTAATATGAAAAATTTCCCCAATATTCGAGGGGATTCTTTTGTTGCAAATATGTAAAAATTGTACGTTTTTGTCTGGATAGAAAGAATGTTGTTCATTGACGATGTTGTTGGCGAAAGAACTGTTGGTGTTGATTTCAAAGGAAGGATCGTGGTTTTTATATTTATCAATTGTTTTGGTATGTTCTCTAATTCTTTTGGTGAAGGATCTACCAGTCTGACCAATATATGTTGCTGAGCAATCCGAGGAGAAACAATTAAGTTTGTAAACACCTGATTTTGAAGATAAAGGGATTTTGTCTTTCGTGTTGACTAAATTTTTATTGATGGAATTATTTGTGCGAAAAGAAATGTTGAGATTGTTGTCAAATCTCCAGAAAATGTTTTTTATGTCTAATCAGACTTTGCCAAAGGAAGGAATGGAAGCATAACGTGAGAGCGATGTAGAATGGGAAAGGTTTCGGTTGATATTTTTGTTAACGTGGTGTTGGTACATTTTTTCAATCAAATTGAGGAAAAAGTTATTATTATTACCAATCTGTTTAATGACTTGAAGTTCCTTGTTGAAGTTATTTTGCTTCATTGAAATGGAGAATAATCTAGAAAATAAGGAGTTGAAATATGCGAATTCTTGTGTTTCTGGGTGATGGGAATTATACGGTATTACATTATATGTGTGGGTTGGTTTTCTGTATATTGAAAAATCGAAAAGATTGTTTGTTGTATTTTTTGTATAGGTCTAAGAAGGCTATCGAATTATCAGTTTTTTTTTCCATAGTGAATGAAATGACCGGGTGAAGAGAATTGAAGAAATTGTGTAAGTTGTGTAGCTCTGTGTTATTTCCATCAAACAATACTAGGATATCATTCACGTATCTGTAGTAGAAAATAATGTTTTTGTAATGTTGAAACATAAATAATTTCTTCTCTAGGTCGAACAAAAAAAATTGGCTAGGAGGGGGGATAGGTTGGAACCCATGGCAAGACCGGATATTTGAGAAAAGAATTCATCATTCAATTGAAAAAAAAAAATTGTTTAAGTACAGTGTCAACTAACAGGCAAATGTTGAGACTATTATGAAAATTGATATTAGATGCAAAGACCAATTCTCTCACTATTCTGATACAATCCTCAGGTGGAACGCTGGGGAACAGGTTAGTAATATCGAACGACACAAGTATGGAGTTGGGTGGAATCTGTATATTAGAAATATTTTTGGTTGATTCCGTGGAATTTTTGATAGATAAAGGATTACGGAAGTCTGTGAGGGCTTTTAATAACATATTCAAAATTACTAGACAATTCCCTTTGTCAGCCTCAGTGATGACCAAGTTGTTGAGAGCAATTTTTTGTTTTATAGTTTTCAGGATAAAGCTGTCATGATATTGTAGTTATGTTTTAAATTAGGGCAGAACTTAAAATGTTTGTTTAAGGATGCAGCAATTTGGCTCCTCAGTAGGTTTTCGTCAGAGAAGTTGTGTGTTTCTATAAGTTTCTCACATTCAAGTAGATTAAAGTTATTATTTTTTGTGAATGGTCTACATTATATTTCGGGCCTGAATTGAGAAATCTCCATTCTTCCTCATCAAAAACAATGATGGATTTATTGAGTACTCTTGGATGGAAAAATGCCATTTCAGTTTATTATTGATTGTGTTCAATTTTGAATAAAGCAGTTTGATTTCTTCTTCAATCCATATCCTCTGGGCGGCTTCTAAGGCTTTCTGGGAAGCTGGGTTGTTTATATTGTTAAACCATATGTCTAAAGTGGTGATTTTCCTTTTCATCATCAGTTTTTTGTATTGTTGGACTACAGTTGCTTGACCAGCGAAATACATTTGAATGAAGTAGTCCATCCTCAAAGTGGAGTGATCGATATTATCAAGAAAAACTCTAAGTCGTCTCCACAGAAATGTTGTAATTAATTGAATCAAAGAAAGCATAAACACGTTTCGGGAACAACTGTTCCCATCTTCAGTATGATATTATACAACAGCTGGAATAAAAAGAATGATCATAGTTTGACAATGTGCTCAGAAATACAATGACCAAGTGCTTATCAAAAAGAAACAATGAAATAACATATATCATAATTAACCATGAAAATAAACAACTACATGTTGTCGTTAAAGTATAAATCTGGGCAACGAGCCCCAAAAGATGAAATTTAATAACATTTTAACACTTGTTCATCGAAAAAACCATGCAATGGCTTGATTCGAGTGCGAAAGACAGACGAAAGAATCTATCTCAAAACGAAGTTGACGAGGAGAACCTAGCGCCATCTCAAGGTACGTGGAGAAAGAACAGTGTGGTGAGAGTGGAGAAACCTTATGACTTGGAAAGCAATAATATTGAATGATTTTAGTTTATATATTTCTTCTCTATCAATTTGATTACTTGGTGTTGAGATATTAATTTCAACTTTATTTTTTATCAGAAAAACTATACAATTTATTTTTGAGATCCCCATACACAGTCAAATATGAAAAGGCGTCATACAATATCTAGAAAAGCAGTACTCAAAATAATAAAATTTGTATTCACAAATTGTTTATTGACTCCGCAATTATTTTAAATATTTCCAACTTTAATCTTTTGTTATTATCATTTTTTCCACTCCTTCCTCTTCTCCCCCACCAACCTCTTTCTCTTCGCCAGCATCAACCTCTTTCTCTCCTTCCCCTCTCAAATCTCCCCCAGACTCCACTCTGCTCCACTCCTGCCTCTCTTCTCGTTTCTCCTGTCACCCTCTCCTCTCCTACCTCTCTAGTCTCCACTTCCTCTACCATCTGTTCTCTTTCACCTCCATTTTGTTCTTGCTGATCTGGAAATAATAAAAAAAAAACTGATATTTTGTTAATGATTTTGCTTGCCAAATAATTTCGACAAAAAACCATCATCACTATGTGAAGCGAACTTATATTGATTATCGAATCATGATTAACACATAAAGTCCCCGCTATGAGCGAGAAATAATTGTACTGTTGGGACCAGGGTTTTTTTCTTCTTAAAAACCCTGATTTCGCCAACAAAAATCTGAATACCATTGAATTTGTGCAAAAAAACAATTTGGACAGCTGATTTTTTTAAAACAAAATGAGGCAATAACATGGATGCCACCCGGTCTGGACAAAAAAATACGACTATTTGGACCGCATATCTCTAATGTAGTGTTTCTTGTTTTTTTTAAACTCACAATGCTACAAAAATATTCAGTTGTCATTATGATTGTATTATTCAATCTGTAATTTCTGATAATAAATGATTATTTGCTGAAATAATGCAATCAAATATATGTCATTTTTTTGTTATATTGAAATTTTCCCATTGTAATTGTACTTTTGGGACCGAGCGTTTCTATTTGAAATAACGATTCTACATGCTTCAGTAGTCACATAGCATCCACTCGGTCTGAAACTGAATGTTGCTGTGTGTCCTTACTCAATCAATCAATCAAAAGTTAATTTCTAATTTATTCACAGTGTCACATTCAATCCTACTGAATACAACTAATTCAAAATATTTCATGATTCATCCTCCTTGGAGGGTTGGGCCATCCCTCTTACATCCTATGGAGGCGAAGGGGATTGGTCTTGCTGATGTTTGGCAACTTTTTCCAGATATTTCAGGATGAGGATTCAGGATAGGTATTGTTCGAGAGATCTCTCCTGCTTTCGCTTATGAATCTTATGACTAGATATACTTGGTTTCCGAAATTTCAATTATTTCACGTTTCACATTTTTGAAATTATTCAGTACAAGTGTCAATCGATGCAGAAAAATTGAAGAAACCCGCTTCAAAAAGTTGTTGATCTGGGTGCCTGACCTGAGACAATATGCCGGCGCCCTGTTCGGATATCCAACCACAACTTTGGTTGTTCTCTGCACTTTTGATGTTGGTGCTTATTTTCGGTTTATTAATTTACTGATTGTTTTAAGTCTACTTTGTTGTAGATTATCACGCCATGTTTTCTTGGCTGATTACTTCTGATATTTGTTATGCCAGCTGTGAGCGGACTCTCAGGGAGATAAAAACGGTAGAATTCATCAGAGACTTTTCTGATAAAGTCCGTTATTTTTTCTACCCCCGCCAGTTCGCTTAGGTCATCCAAACGGATGTATCTGTCGCTACTCGTAGCGATACGGAGTGCATGTTCTGCAACCTTTCCAGTCTCGATAACTGAGTTTTGGGTAGGCTGCAGAAAATTGGGCAAGCGTATGTCATGGCAGTCCTCATGACCTGCTTATATAACATAAGCTCGTTGTCTAATGACAAGTTGGAGTTGTATGCAATGAGGGGATACGTACGCTTGATTGCGGCCGCTCCCCTCTGCAACGCCAACGAAACATGTTTGTGTAAGTACATTCGCTCATCCAATTCCACTCCCAGGTATCTCACTGAGAGCTTTCCTGACACTTGGTTGTTTTCGACCTTCAACTTTCCGAGGATCTTCACATTTGTTCGTTTTCTCGCGAAGTTAACGACCTCCGTCTTTGTGGGATTCAATTTGATCTTGTTATTCCTCACATATGGTATGACCAACCGATCCAAATGAATCTGGGGCTATTTGGCAGCCACTTCGCTCTGGAACGAGTGGGCATAGATTGCGGTGTCATCAATTACGTTGAGCCTCTAGCAGTGGTGGTTCGTAGAAGCCCCTGCGTGGTTTTGAGCCAGTTTTGTACTTTATTTCACCCAAACTTTTACACAAATAAAGATTAATCGAATCTGACTATGTGTTTTTATCTAAATGAATATAAACATGTGAAACAATAAGCTTTAAGAGAATAAGATGTAGAAGATAATTCTCGAAATAAAATCACTATAAGCATGAATAATAGATGAAGTACGATACAACTATAAAAGATAATATTCAAATGAAGAGATAAGTCGTCTCGAATAAAGTTCATAATCAGCTATTCTCGATTCTTATCTTCATAGTCCAGGGGCGGCCTGGTATGAAAAGTAACTCCTCCCGTCTAAAATGGAAGCCTAGGGTTGGCTTGGTTGGCTAGGCTGACTATCCATCTCGATATCAGCTTACTTGCCTTCGTTGTTGCGCATACAAGACACTTGGATATGTATTCGCAAATTTTGGTTTTTAATGGAGACAGCTGAAAGTGCGCGCTCACCTGCCTGTGGGTTTCGTCTACCCCCGGGTGGCCAATTTCATCATGATAACGCTTCATAAGTTCATTGAAGTATGGTTTCGGTATCACTACTCGACGAAGGTCCCCGTTTATGCCCACGTAATATAATACCCCCTCAATAAGGGCGAACTCCTCAGTGATACGCCTCTCATATTCTGAGGGGTTCGGGTTCGCCTTTGCGCGAATAATCCTCTCGATAAATCGTGGGATGCACGGCGAAGTAGCCTGTGCACCTACGATACGTTCAAGAAAAGTTTCTACTTCGTTCAAACATTCCACATCAATGGCGGGATTCGTATCTTCCAAAAATATATTTTCTGATGAAATTTCGGTTACAAGTGAAGAACAAACATCCTCTTCACTAACCTCTATCTTCGATTCAGAATCATCCAACTCCGATTCCTCCTCGATACCTATAAATTCATAACACTCTTCTCTTCCTTGGGTAAATCCTCTATTTCAAAAACTTCTCCCACTCGTAATCCTCTCGTTGAAACAGGACAACTTTTCGTGTCATTTTCCAATACTATACTATACAATATAGGCATTCGTGAACCATATCTATCATTGCCCCGGTTTGCATCAAGAATGGCATCCCTAGTATAATTTTCTCATTAAGATTGTACAAAACGGAAGTCATCAGATTGAACTTCTCAATTTCTATTTCCACTAAAACGTTGATTCGACCCAAACTCTGGCTCGTATTCTCTTTGCAGCCCAGCCGAACTACCGCAGGATGCATGAAATCAGATAATTCTATCTCTTTCAAGAGATCTGGCCTGACAAAGTTGGATGTGTATCCACTAGGGCCAACACCTCTTCCCACTCGTACCTTGATTCGGGGTAACGACCGACCGAACACGGTGTCGTCCCCCAACGAAACCAATGATTCCACCTGATCTGAGCTATATTGACTCATTTCACCTGATTTTGGTGAATATGCAGAAATATTTATACCTTCAATTTGGTTAACCATTTCTTCGCGACTGTCATATCGGAAAGACGGACCATTGTCGCAATGTGGCCGCCTCGCCGCTAGTTTCCCGAATTTGGGTTTTCATTTACGACATTAGGTCGTCCCCCACCTCGCCCGTGACTACCCCCTGAAGGGTTCACCCTTGGTGGTACATTATTTCTCCCAGAAAAGTTTCCACTTGCACTTGGTGAAAAATTTCTATTCAAATTCGACTGAACTTGACGATTTTGATTGTTCGTATTCGCTTGAAGATTTTTCGTGTCTTCAGGAGTACGACTTTGCCTATTATCATTATTCCCCTGAGGTCGATTAATATTATTCGCGTATTGGCCCAATGGGCGACTATTTCCGCGACCCGAGTCCTGATATACGGAATGTTCATTCGTATTCTCGTTCCTCGCTCTCCAATTGGATTGATTATTATTTTGGGGCGTGGAAAAGGCATTAATGTCTTGCTCAATTCCAATGCATAGCTCTTATAATTGATCTATGTCAAACACAATGGTACCTCGAATGTAGCTCCTAATTTGTGGCAACAGGAGTTCTATTATCAATAATATTATTTCGCGCTCGGAAAAATTTGGCAAAAGTCGGTATGCCAATGCGAGTTTTTCCGCGTTGAATACGTCCAGCGACTCTGTTCTCTGTTGGGACTTACCATAAAATTCACTGGTTAGCCTGGCTATGAGTTCTTTTGAATCATATTTCGCCAAAAATCTTGTTTGGAAAAATTCCCAGGATACATACACACTACTATAATGATTCGCCCCCTCCAGCGCTGTGCCTTTCAGTTGGGTACGCACAAACGATACCCATTCATCTGAAGGACAACTCATCCTTCATCTTATTCAGAAAATAATGGGGATTTTCCGTATCTAATCCCGAGAAAATTGGCAATCTCTGTTTGTCCAATCTCCTACTGTTATTATTATCAATATTATTTAATAATAATTCCGCTTATCTTTCGATCGGGTCATTCCCTTGGGAATTTTGTATATTAATTCTTCCTTGAACTCCTTGGCTTCTAGGAAAATTCATATTTTCACGATCTTCCACTCGTTTTTCGCTTGAATTCTCTAAATTCAGCAAACTATGTTCTTCATTTCTCGCCGGTACCTGAAAAATATCTGATATTTTTCTCGATTGAAAATCCACGTTTTCATCGAAATTCGCACGATTTTTATACTATTCCTATACAAGAAACTATATTCGGTTGATTGGGCCAATGCATGTTTGTGCACGAGGAACTCGATCCGCAAATCATTTGATTCATTTCGAAGCAGTTCTCTGCCCGAACGATCATTTATATTCTCTGGAATATCTTCCAACCCCATATTCACTGAAAATTCTTCATTACGATTTACAAACTACCAGTTCCTAGGCATTTTTTCGCCTTGATTCGCCGGTGTTGAGAAAGCTAAAGTCTCTCTTTGGGTTTCGGCCTATTCTCACAATTTTTCGCATTCATTGACGCGTTATTTTCCGAAAAGCCCCACGTTGGCCCGGCGCCATGTCTCATCAAGGCAGGCTCCATCATAAAAAAATATACCGAATGAAAAATTTACACCCTCGGCCAGCTCAACTCGGAGTGAGTTCGGTATTTTTCCATGGGCGGCTAAGAAAGATTGAATAATATTTCCAATTCGGGAAAGACCACGAAAACTCGTGAAAAACCGTACTGAAGTGAATATCAGAAATTTGTCCCCTTTTTGAAAGGGGAAACGTTAATAATTCAAAGAAATTTGACTATTGTTACTTGAAAAGATCTTTTCTCGTAATCATCAACTAACAAAATATCGGCTTCTGCCTGAATTCTTTTAACTAAATAAGAATCTGGCTAAAATTTGCCCTCGAAACTTACAAGAAAAATATTTATTATTACAATTTACGGCTCGTCGCTAGAATTGCTTTCTGAGCACGTTCACGAAACCCTTTCTGAATAAGCATATAAAATAATGAGCTCGATGGCCAGGACCCTGCTTCGCTCCTTCATCCGGGGGCGGATCTTCATGCAATCGTTCGGTTCCCTAGAGCCCTACGACACTCAAAACTAAATCATTAACTCGCGCCTATCTCGCTATGTGTGCCTAACCCCGTCACACAGCGCCCGCTCTTCCCGAGAAGTCAACTTGAGAAAAATTCCACCTTCTGTATTAGCAACGCGAAGACAATACGAAGAACGTTGAAACAGTAGGCTTTTCCAGGCCGTAGACTTTCCAATAATTCCCAATAATTTCAAAATTCCAATTCCAATAATATGATCAATGGCATCCAGTAATACTTATAGGCGTAGCTATAATTCACGAAGACTACTCAATACAGGTAATATCACCGATGGCGAATATTCTTGCAAGCTGCTTCCCCAACGAAGATAAAAATACTGAAATGAAACTTAGCGTACAGATTAACTGCAGAAGTCAACTATCTAGACTCGACTGACTTTTGATTCTAAATTGACACATATAAATACGTTCGCGGAGTGTGCACAGCACTTTTTCTTAGGCCACGCCCCCCTCGACTCGACTCGGAAACTTGATGTGACTTTCAAAGTCAATCCTTCAATGAACTGCACTTGGAAATTATTCTCAAAAATCAAAAATTATATCAACTAAATATTTATTGAAATTTTTATTACAAAATATTCTCACAAATATGCCGAAAAGCGGCATTTTACGACAAGAGAATTGGTACGCATTTGAGAAAGACCACAAGCCGTCCTGATGATTGGGAAACCATGAAACAGCTGTAGGCGGATGGTGACTTTCTTGAAATCATAACAAATCTCTCCTATTCCGTTATTTATTTTGCGTTACTCTGAGCGCACGAGGAGTACGACTATTGGTGTCGTGGATTGGCCTATACTGACATCTGTTGGTGACCTATTGATGTGCACGAAATTTCGTGTCATCAAATTCCACGTCATTAGGTCTAAGCTTCACCCCACATATTATAGGTGTCACCTCTATAATTTTGTGCATTTCACAACTCCATACTTGCCGGTAGGTATTGGAACTCTGAGAGTGACGATTACACTCCATTTGAAAGTTTTAAAATAAATTTGAAATTTTCGATTCCTAAAATTGTTGCACCGGCTAGGAGTCGTGAGTAACTATTCGAAATGGAGAGAACGCTCGATATTTCGAGGAGACTGAGCTTCCGAACAATTTCTGTGTTCCTTGAAATCGTCGTTTGAAAATTTGCAATAAATTTTCCTTTTGCACGGAAAAGTCGTGTAAGAAAAATTGCAATTAATTTTCAATCCACTTTTTAATGACTGGAATTAATAGGTGAGTATTTACTCTCTGTACTTCTGTACTTTGAAATAAATTGGTACTGAAATTAATATAATACGCTACTTTCTTGTAGCCTGAAATGCAATATTTCTAGGTCCCAATGAAATAGTATGAAATAATGACACTGAAAAGCTTTTCGTGATATTATTCAAAAATACACACACACTATCTGTGTTGTGTTGATAAAATACCCAACTCAAAATTATTCCTAGTATGGAGATGAGTTTTTAGAATATTGATTTGAAAAAGCTATTATTATTTTTCCCTGAGAGAGACAGTTCGACGCGAGATTAATTCACAAATAGCGCGTACTTCTGCAAACACCACACCGTTGAGCCTATACTCGGGTGCTGCGAGTCACTAACAAGACCTATTTCCTTTTGGATCCTACCGTTAAAAATGCAATGAAAAATCATTGAAATATCTGGTTACTTATTTAAATGAATTTAATTCCCTACGACCGATAATGTTTATCCGTGTCTGTCCTTCGCGAAAAACAGATTTGACGTTTAAAGCCGCCACTCCCAGAATGAACAGGTTGACGACGAAGTCATACCCCAGGAAGTAGGTAAGCGTCGGAGGAACTTTGATCGTGTGTTTTAAGCACTATCTCAGTCTGTCCGCCGGATCTAATCTAGCGTTACCCCAGTCTCAGGGTTACAATCTGGAACAATATTTGGAAAACTAGCATAAATCGATTCCCAAGGGGGAGTGATGAGATTTTCTTCCAAATCGTGCTCTTTCCGAAGCGATGATGCTGTTCTGAAAAGTACAGACTTTTGTTCGATTAAACACAGAATTCTTTCTTAACGTGGTTTGTTGTCCCACGCCAAAACGAAGTAATAAATTTCCTAGTTAAGGACAAAGCTCTGCTGTAGACTTCGAAATTCGCAATGGAAAAAAAATACTAACTTTTCGTATACGAAAGTGGCAAAAATATAGATATAAATCCAATCGTCTGGTATGGCAAGAATATGGGGCAATCCAATTCCTAGTATTCCAATACTTCAAAAGACTCCAATCTGGTATTTATTCCAATAATTCAATTTCCAATATATACTACTACTGCTGGGCGGTTTCTAAGCTCGTTCCAATACTGCAGGTAGCTGAAAAGCATGGAAGTTTCCAATACAAATGTCCAATTTGCATATATGCTAACGCATCCACGAAAGCTGAGAAATGATAATCTCAAACGCTACTCAAAATGCTCGTATCGAGTGACTGAGAGTGAAATATATCCAAGAGTTATTGACTCGTTGAACATTAGCTACCGTTTGCACACCACCATGCCCCCCTCAAGGTTGAGCGCCCATGGATAGTAAATCCCCTTCATGTTATGTATGAACGAGATTTACTATCTATCCACTTCCATCCTCCCCCGCTCCTCCTTGAAGCGGTCCTCAACTCGCAAATGGCACGTTTGCGAAATTGAAATCGTACCTCCTGTGGTATGAAGTCAGCCTCTGAGTGCTTTAAACCCCTTATTATCTGATTGTTGTATGTTTACCTGACTTGTGCTGTGTGTGCATGGTGGTATCTGATGGGTGTGTAAGTGTATGGAGTGATGTGGGTGTGTTGATCTTACGTGTTTTGTGTTGAGTTGTTACTCACCTGACGCGCCGGAGTGCTACTCTCGGCGGTGGACGGTCATTTTGGTAGACTGGTCGCAGATACTTTTCCCTTTCTCTAAACCTGGGATCGTCCAGGTTTAGGTTCGCGTGGATGTCTTGAATCACCGGGTTCGTGTGGGTGTCCGTCTTCAGGAACGTCGCGGTGGCGTGGTTCCGAAGATGGTCGTCAATGAAGTTCGGATTGACATTCAGGTCCCTGTAGATAAATCTATTCGGGACGTATCTGGGAGCGTTCACTGCCATTCTTAGGCTCACGTTCAAGAATAGCTGGATCTGGGTCCTGTATGTTTGTGCGCATTGACCCCATGCGGCGGATGCATACTGGATGATGGGAAGGAGGATGGTCCTGGTGAGGAGCAGTTTTAGCTGGAGGTCCATGTTGCTACTGCGTCCTATGAGGGGGTAGAGGTTCTTTCGGGCTGCTTTCGCTAGTCCGAGCCTCCGGTCTACGTGTTGCCTGAATGTCAATCTTTTGTCCAAGGTGACTCCAAGGTATTTGGCCTCGTTTGCCCATGGGATTCGTTGGTCATTCATGATGACATGTCCGCAAATGCTTCTGCCTTTTCGTTGTCAGTGTAGACCAGGCCCCCCTATCCGTGGAGTGGCGAGCACGGTTTCTTTCTGCCTTGTCGAAGTACTTTCTGCATTCTCCATACGAGTTGTCTTCTGTGCTCATTTCTGTCATCCTGTTTGTCCATTGCTGTGTTTGGTGAGCTTTGAGTTCCAGCCGCAGTTGCCTGCCTGCCTGGTTCATTCTCCTCTTATCTTCGGGAGCCAGTGTTCTCTGGTATCTCTTTTTCAAGCGGCGCCTGCTCCTAACTAGCTCCCTAACCTCTGTTGCAACTGTATTGTTGCTCTTTCGAGGTCTGTCTTTGTGTGTATTTGTGGGATGTGTCCTATGGAGTCGTGTATGATTCTTTGGAATCGGTTCCGTCGATCGTCTTCCTGGGGCCTTTGTTAGTAGGATTGGGTTGTGGTCTGAGGAGCCCTCGTCTGATACTTCCACCTCGGTGTTGGCTGGGATGGACTGTACCAGTGCAATGTCTAGGATGTCTGGTGTATGGTTTGCTAGTCCGTGGTAGGTGGGTTCGAAGGGGGCTACTACTTCGATGTCGTTGTAGTCGGCCTCGTGGATTGTTGTTTCTGCAGTGCCATGTCTGTGACTTCGCGTTGAAGTCTCCGATTGCTACAGTTGGGTGATGGTCTGGAAATAGTTCTGCTAGGTCTTCTCTTTGTATATTTCCCCCTGGCGGGATATACGTTGAGATGATTCTTAGCATTCCTATGCGTCTGACTTTCACTTTTACTGCGACTGCTTCGCCTCGAGATAGTTCTGGTTTCTCAGCGTCGTGTTGTTCGAGGCCAGTTCTTACTAGAAGGGCTGAGCCTCCGCGGGTGCGACAACCGGGTCTGTCTGTCTAGTAGCAGGTGAATCCTGGAAGATGGAAGTTCTTCTGGGGTTTCAGCGCTGTTTGGTAAAAACGTTCTATATTTATAGCCTCGGGCCAATATTCTCTCCGTACCGGAGTAGGCGTGGCCCCCTTGACTCTGGAACCTGATTGGTTCTATGATTTGTACGACTACCGAGACACTTCTCGGAGCGTGCATTGTAAATCGAGGATTCGCCTGGGAATGAGCTCGAGTATGAAAATTCTCATGAGTGAATTTTCAATTGGAAATTTTTGGTGAAATTTTTCGAATGAAAATTTTTTTATGAAATTATTTTTTTAATTTTTATTTTAGATTGAATTGCGTCCAACAACGACAAGAGTGTAAGTTATTTGGCTGGCTAGGATTTTTAGATTCCATTATAAATTTTTCGAATTACCTCGCTAGCTCAATTTCGGAGAATTTTTATATGCGGATCCGTACCTGCCAAAAACCCCTCTTATGAATATTCAACGGACTTAGCCAGCCTCTTTCTCAACTTTCTGAGAAGGCCAGCCGAAAAGATAGTTTTGACTATTATTCTTAAAGTTCCTTTCTTTTGAACGAGAAATTTAAATATTTCATTTCACTTCACGAGATAGCTAAGAGAAACAAGTTCGCCCGCAGCTGGAATATCTTAGAGTGCGCGTACTTCTCAAGGGCACCACGTTGGACTAGTGTCCGAGCCGCAGGAGAAGTCACTAACAGACCTAGTGCACCAAGTGCTCCTACAAAAATGGAAATCAGCAAACGCGAATTAAGTTTAGGCAAATTTCCCTACGACTGATTCATTTCACACGAGTCTGGCTTACGCAAAGTCAGAAAGTTCGTTTAAAGCCGTTACCCTTAGAATTGGAAGGACCACCACGTGGATCACCCCAGAAGGTAGGTGGGCGTCGGAGGGGCTCATATCGTTTATTCTAACGATCCTTCGCCTTTCCGCCGAGCCTAATCCCGCCTCAACCCAGTCTCAGGCGAGGTGATGTCCGTATAGACTGGGAAAACGGGCATAGGCTATTCAAGGAGGAATAACTGCAAACATTGCCACCGTAGTGGTTCTGGAACTCGTAGTCGTACTGAATAGCACGGATTTGCCTTAATTTGGACTTAAAATTATTTCATATTGGGCTCGTTGACCTCTTGGTAGAAATAAAATACGGATTTCCAATATTCGTGGGCTGGAGATTCCATTTGTGGTAAAAACTCCCAAATAAATAATAATTCTTGCATCCACGTAGATAGTATGGCTAATGATTTCAATATTCTCCCATATACCATTCCAACGAGTTTCTCGTATTCCAAAATAATATCGATTGGTGGTTTTCCAATCTGGCAAATAATTCCAATGAGCTTCTCGTATTCCAAAATAATATCGATTGGTGGTTTTCCAATCTCCCAAAATAATTCCAAATGGATTTCGTATATAATCAAAAATAAATATATTCGGCTTCAACGAAGACAACATGCAACATAAAAGCTTCAATGCATGAAACGATCTACTTGATCTAATAACTGAGGTATGAAGTAATCTCTACTCGTAGTATTAACTTCTGAAATCAAAAGTCAACTCTGATATCAAAAGTCAAAAATGCACCGTTTAAATAGGTGTCATAAACGCTCTCTCAGGCTCCGCTCCCTTGGCGCTGAGTCCTGATTGGTTCTAACATTGAATGACTTAGCTGGCTCAAAATTCAACGATTTATCAAATGATGAAGTTTACTTCGCCAGGAAGGTTCTAAATATATGAAATATCTTAAATTAATATATACCATTTTTTTAGGATTAATTTCCAGGCAATTTATTATGGATTTGAAAATTAATGATTTTTCCTTTTTTTGTGTTTTTGCAAATCTTAGAAACAAGAGAATGGGTACGAATTTGAAAAATACCACAAGCCGACCTGATGATTGGAAAACCATTAAACAGCTGTAGGCGATTGGTGACTTTCTTGGAATCATAACAAATCTCTCTTATTTCGTTATTTGTTTTGCGTTACTCTGAACGCACGAGGAGTACGACTATTGGTGTCGTGGATTGGCCGATACTGACATCTGTTGGTGACCTATTGATGTGCACGAATTTTCGTGTTATCAAATTCCACGTCATTAGGTCTAAGCTTCTCCCACAGATTATAGGTGTCACCTCTATAATTTTGTGCATTTCACATGAATAAGTAGGTATTTTTCTTGCCTTAGTATGACATTGAGATTTTGGTTTTCCATTTTCCTACATGAATTTAGAAATGAAGCAATTGAATCAAAGATGTAAACTCATATGTGTACTCACCATTGATATCAGTCATGTTAATCAACATTCATAGTTGAAACCGAATTAACGTAAAGAATGCAAACTTATTAGATATTTATTGCAATAGTGTTCAGAAAATTTACAATGTATACCTAATTGCCAAAAAGAGAAGAAGTCTCCAGATTTATGTTCAATAATGGGTTTTCCTTGAATATAGCTCAAAAAGAGAATATCAGGAATTATTCTATTGATTGATAGATTTGGTGGAGGATACTTCTCAAGCACTAAATTCAAATGCAATGTTTCATAAAAAAATTCAAATCCCAACTCATATCTCTGTTGGACTCTTATTTGAGAAACTGTCAAATTTGAGATTTATCATGTAGGTTATTTCATTTATTTCAGTTCATGATTATATACCCAAAGTGAAACTTTAATGAAATTTTACATTGGAAATGCAGTTTTTAGAATTGGAAGTTGTATTGCATGACAACTTGACTACTAGGGAAAATCAACCTGGAATTAATATGAATTTTCGAGAGAAATTTACATTTGGAAATATTTTTTACGACTACTACCTTGAAATCTGCTCATTGTGACACGCCCCTGTAGCCATATACGGAGTGTTATGAATTACTCACACCACACCATCTATGGCCTCGTTACGGAATCGTTCTACAAACTATACCCAGCCACCCTGATGGTGACACCACTGGAATATATTATTGTTAACAACTCGACGTTACTCGCCAATTAGGCTTTGAAATAATACAGAATTTTATGAATAAATCAATCTACCCTGTATTACTCCTGTAGGATTGCTCAAAAGAACTAATCCTAACTATACAGAGTATTGTTATTCAAAGTATAATTAACGTAGAAGATTTTACTAAGAGCGACTTTAGTAATCTTCTACACCCTGTTTGATTGTGGAACGTGGATTGTTCATTCGTTATTTTAATTTACAGACCTTATACCACTCGAATTCAGTTGGAATAATGCACTGGTAGTTGTAATAGTAGATGAATATAATAATAGAACATGTCATGGTCACAAGAACAAAAACTTCAATAAAAGTAAAAATGATATAGACAAATTTAACATAATGAATTCTCTGTTTTCAAATCTTGCCCCCTCAAACATGATCCTTGATTTATAGATTAAACCTCTATACTCTGAAAGGAGGGTATATAAAATATCCCTGTATAAAATAATGATAGAACTAGGGTATCAAAGAAAATACAGACGAGGAGTGTCAACTTTCCAAACATAAAACTATACAATGTACTTACTCGTAGATTCATGGAACCACTTTACATACCTTGGAAGATTTATTCGCGTAGTCGTATCAAATTCGTTCTCGGATTTCTTGAAGTTATTATAACCCGTTTAGAGTATTTACTTTTGCACTTTGAAATCTCTTTCGTTTATTTGTTCCGGGATTTTGATAAGATTGTTGGGCCGTCGTGACTTTACTCGATTGGTTTATTTTGCACTGATGGTTATAGAAAAGACTTTAGCATCCATATTTCGTAAAACTGACCTGGACATAATGGGTTACTGATTTATAATAGGGTTATTCGTACTGGGACTGAGCACTGAGATAGATTTGCTTGGAGTACATTACTAACAAAATCGAATAAAATTGTATTGTCCGAATTCGTACTGATTTCACTGGTTTAACTGTACATTTTTCTTCAGTGAGATAGACTTGATTTGAATCTGGTTACTCCACTTAGTTCGACTTGAATTAAAATTCGAATCCCCTTCATCATTTTGAAACCTCGTATATATAGCCTATCCCTCCTATTCTTTGGTGTGGATAGCCGCTATGATAAGTTCAAAGAAATAGATCATTAACTAGTATTTTTAGTGCTTACGCGATCCCATAATTCATTGCGTTCCTTTTAACCTTCACCGCTTTTAATGTCCCTTCAAGAACCCCGACAGTGACACATAAATGGCCCTTTTCGGTATCGACCCGAGAATTAATATTCATTTGAATAATTCATTCCTTTGTTTCTGGCGGTAAGCCCGCTCGAAGTGTTTCATCTGTTGAGTCGTAATATAAAATCGTTATTTATGTCTGAGGAATATGGTTATCGGTTCCATTGATTCGCCGTTGCAGGTGCTAGTGAATTTATCATCAATTCATTCTATGAGTTTCTGTATTAGAACGGGGTATGACACTCCCTATATCCCCATTTGGAAAAATTTATAATATTTTTCATAATATTCATGTCATATATGAATTACAATTTTAATTTCTCTTATTCAAATTAATGAATTTTCATTTATTTATTTTATTCAATTAACAAATTTTTTCTCTCTTAAGGTAATGTGATGTGGTAGTAGCATGTCTCTACCATACAGTAAAAAAATGGACTTTCCTTGGCGGAAGAATGTATTTGATTTATATACGTTTTCTTATTACTGGAATATATACAAGTTATTACAAACTAAAAATGGTTTTTTGATTTTGTATATAAAAAAACTGGTTTAATAGGTTCAATTGTTATTCTTCTTATTGAATATTGCCGAGGTACTTGATCGCCAAGGATATAGGGTTTTCTTCGTGTTTTCGTAATTCTTCCTCATCGTCCGCCTTTGATTCACATCCCGAATCAGCTGGGGGCTCGATAATGGCTAATATCCAGGGTACTCAGTCCTTAACTCAGAGGGCTGCGTTAATGGGTGGTAGAGGGGCAGGTAGACTTTGGCAAAAGTTTCATCCGCACTGAATGAAGGATGTCATGGGCGCTTCAGTCGGTAGTTTGTGAGCGAGGGCAGAAGCTTATATTTTCGAATTTTCTTCGTGATACAGTGTAAACAATCACAGTGGGTGATGTTTTGTGCGGCTAGTAGTCTTAAATATTCTGAATGGTGGCGATTGAAGGGCAGAATGCAGTATGCTTTATGTGTGTTGACGTTCTCTGAAGGGTTGAGAAGATCCCATTGGTTCACATCATACAGCATGTTGTCCACTGACGTTTTCAGGATGTACTTTTTGGTTTCGAAGCCCCGAAGTTAACGTACGACCTCTAACAACATTTCCGTTTCACTTTTATTGGCGTTTATTTTAATTAACGTCACTTATTTTACGTGAATGGTTAACGGTGTGGTTTGCTTACAGGTTCAAATAACACTAATATCCAGTTTATATTTTCACTGGTATTTATGGGGTACAATTTATTATTTCTAAAGTTCTCACACTAACTTAATAGTTATCGGTCTATTGACGGACCAAATTGTGGTTCTTCTCCGGGATGCATTATTTTTCGATCAGAACAGCTGGGAAACTCCGAGGACTGGCTGATTCTATTATAATATAATTTTCTAATAAATCCTCGATTTCTTTATCCATTGCTTTCTGTCTCTGGAATGGAATTCTATAAGTTATTTTCGTAATGGGAATAACATCCTCAGTGATGATTCTATGTTTCACTAAATGTGTACTTCTCAATTTTAGACTAGGAGCTTTAAATATATTTATATATTTTTTCATAAGTTCCGCTAATTTAATTTGATCAGTTTCCTTTGGATCAGGCGGTATACAATATTCAGAAAAGCAGTACTCGAAATATTTCACAAATTGTTTATTGACTCCACAATTATTTTAAATATTTCCAACTTCAATCTTTCGTTATTATCATTTTTTCCACTCCTTCCTCTTCTCCCCCACCAACCTCTTCCTCTCCTTCTCCTCTCAAATCTCCTCCGGACTCCACTCTGCTCCACTACTGCTTCTCCTGTCACACTCTCCTCTCCTACCTCTCTCGTCTCCACTTCCTCTACCATCTATTCTCTAACACCTCCATTTTGTTCTTGCTGATCTGGAAATAATAAAAAAATTTTTTTTTTTATTGATTTCAGGAAAGCATGTTGCTTGCCAAATAATTTTGACGAAACACTATTATCACTATGTGAAGAGAACTTATATTGATTATTGAATAATGATTGATACATTAAGCCCCGCTATGAGCGAGAAATAATCGTAGTGTTGGAGTTTTTTTCTTCTTAGAAGCCCTGATATTGTCAATAAAAATCTGAATACTATTGAATTTGTGCAAAAAGAACAATTTGGGCAGCTAATTTTTTTAAAACAAAATGGCATAACATGGATCCCCCCCCCCGTCAAGACAAAAAAAAACTATTTGGACCGCATACCTAATGTAGTTTCTTGTTTTTTTAAAAATGCTACAAAAATATTCAGTTGTCATGATTGTACCATTCAATCTGTAATTTTTTATAATAAATGATTATTTGCTAAAATAATGCAATCAAACACAAAAATATATGTCACTTTTTTGTTATATTGAAATTTTCCCAACCCGCAAACAGCGATGTACTTTTGGGACCGAGCGTTTTTATTTAAAATAAGGATAACATTGAAGCATGTAGTCACATAGCATCCACTCGGTCTGACACTAAATGTTGCTGTGTGTCATTACCCTGATACCTCGCAGTCCCAAGGGTGTAATGAAGTGAGATCAGTTGAATATGTATTTTAATGTGATTCAATATTATATAATGCATTCCATATAATTTACATAGGTTTTTTTATTCTACAGTTGATTACTAGAAAAGTCGCCAAGCAAAAATACCATCGTTCACAAACAAAAATACATAATGTGTGAGATATATATAGAATCATACAAAATGTCGAGAAATACAAAAATTGGTTGGTGAGGCGTTTCAGAAAAGAGGCAATTAAGAAAAATTTGGAAAACCCTTGGAAGAGAATATCGGAATGATTTTTTTTTCAAATAATGTCCAAACACCTCATCGTTTACATAACCCTCATGACAGTGATAAAGAATTTTCAATGAAGTATATGGCCAGAATCAATGAAAAATCCATAGATCTGAAAAACATTTGAGAGTAATTAACAAACAAAAAATAGAAATCCAATCCCATGGAGAAAATATGAATGTTTTTTGTTCTTGCCACATTAAAAAATGGTATTTCATGAATTTTATCCCACATTAAGAATATGAAATCCAATTAATATTGTAACATAAATCGGTAATTGAATTTTCTTACCTTTCATATTTTGGGTAAATATAACAAACTTTATTCTCTTACTTCAAATAATGTAAATCAGCCATATTGTTGATCAAACAAAAAACGTATACAAGTGACATGATTCCATGGATTACTAGATATAAATTCTGCCTGAATTCTTGAGAAATATAATATTTGAATAACTTATTTGTCTGTGAATAATTTTTCTAAATGCAATAAAGAAAATCAAGTATACAGAATGAGCCTAAGGTTTTAAGAAGCTAAATACATTTTGTAATATATATCAAAGTTGGGGCTCCCCAATTGCTCATCGTTATGACGCATTGTTTTTTTAAATAGCAACCTTTGAGTGACAACTCTGAAAAGTTCATTAGCTTATGATTTTTTATTATTTTTTTTCATATTTTCTGTTAATTATTGATTTATTGAAAATATTTGACCATTTCTGAAAGGATTCGGAAATATAAAACGATGAAGGTGAATGGATGAATTCCCAAAATTCAATATACAAGTTTCTTCTTCAAGTGGGTTCATACAATTTGTTTTTATTTCAATGATCAATATGGACGTGGTCAATTGATTTCATCTCTTTACAAGCTCTTATTTAACTTGCCTTCGTTCGTATGTCATGGTCATTATTTCCAGTAAAAAAAATTGTAATCCATTTTTGGAGCACTTGCCGACATCAGATTGAGCTGTAATTTGACAGGTATTCATAATTCCGGTAACAATGCATTAATAATTTTTTTAAGAGAAAAAAACAAAATGGCGGCTCCAAGATTGCAGACAAGTTTGGTGATTATGGTACGATTCGATTCAAAATTAGTATGTCGGGGTTTTTGGGGTCGGATATGGCGGATGAGTTAATCTTTAGATAGCCTTCCCATTGAAGGACTAAATACCTCAGAACTCAGCCTCATAATAACGATGCCTTAACAAAAATGCATAGATTAAGGCGTACTTACGTACTTAAAAGCTTAAAATAAAATAATTAATGAAAAACTTCATTAGAGCTTTTATTCAAATGCACTGAAAAGTAAAAAATTATTGCTCTGGATGTGTGACGTAGGTTAATTCTGAGTTATAGATTCAAAAGCTTGTCGCTTTTGTATTCGAACTGAAAACTTTGCGCGACAAGCCTTAGAATCTATAACTCACGAGATAACCTACGTCGCACATCCAAAGCAACTATTTTTCACTATTTAGTGCATTTGAATAAAATCTTGTCTTTAAAAAAGTTTTTTATTAATTATTTCATTCACAGAGCTTCCACACTAACATATTAACACTGGCTTTTCGTTGTGATTAGGTTTCCATTATGGACTAATCCGCAAATATGGATTATAAGTAAACTGTTGGTGGCAGTGACAATTCATATGAATATTTGGTTCGGTAGAATTGTGTACAAGTTTGAATTTATTATCGAATTCATCATAGGAATTTTTGAGGTGAAGGTTTGCTGAATGCAGATAAATAAGTATGTTATCAGGTATTTTTTTTGCCTCAGTATGACATTGGGATTTTGGTTTTCTATTTTTCCACATGAATTTGGGAAAGAAGCAATTGAATCAAAGATGTACACAAATGTGTACTCACCAATGATATCAGTCATGTTAATCAACATTCATAGTTGAAACCCAATTGATGTAAAGAATGCAAACACAGATATTTATTGTAATAGTATTCAGAAAATTTACAATGTATACCTTTGCCAAAAAAAGTAGTAGTATCCAGATTTATGTTCAATAAAGGCTTTTCCTTGAATATAGCTCAAATACAGAATATCTGGAATAATTCTATTGATTGAAAGTAAGGATAGATCTGGTGGAGAATACTTTTCAAGCACTTGAAATTTAAATGCAAAGTTCCATATAAAATTTCTAATCCCAACTCATTTCTGTTGGACTCTCATTTGAGAAACTGGAAAGTTTGAGATTTATATTTAATTTATTTTCAGTTTATGATTATATACCCAAAGTGAAACTTCAATGAATTTCTACATTGGAAATACAGTTGTTAAAAGGTTATTTTAATTTTTTGAAGCCATACATTTGATGGTGGCATTCTTTCACTAAATAATTATAGTTTTTCAACAGTAAAAGTATAGAAATTCCCTTCTTTCATGTATTTCTTTCGAACGCAATATTTCCACTTTTACATTATTTATTTGGCTTAATCTTATCAGTGGTTTGAGATCATCTTTCTAAATCTGCTACTGAAATCGTCAAATAACGATGACATCAGAGTGACAGGTAATGGATCTCGACGGCCATTGATAAGTACGTTTGATCTTCGATTCATTTCTAACATGAACATTAAATTATGGAAGGAAAGGATTCACGAGTGTGTGTCGATTCCTATGTCCTCGGATGGTAGAGTGTATGGCTAGAAATCATAAGGTCGTGGGTTCGACTCCCACTTGAAGATGCTTTTTTTCTTTAGTTTAATAATTTGTCCACTATGCCACAAAATTCCCTCCTTTCATGTATTTCTTTCGTACGCAATATTTCCACTTTTACATAGAAACTATGTTCCAAATTGTGTTTAATTTTTTCAATTAACATATGTAGATCTGTACAACCTTTTATTTTTGTCATGTCTTATACCTATTATATGAATTAAGCACATCAATAAATCGACCCATATATTTGCAATAGCATGACAACTTGACTACTAGCGAAAATCAACCAAGAATTAATATGAATTTTGTTGTACCGTCGATTGGTTTATTTTGCACTGATGGTTAAAGAAAAGACTATAGCATCCATATTTCGTAAAACTGACCTCGACATAATGGAATACTGATTTATAATAAGGTTATTCGTACTGGGACTGAGCACTGAGATAGATTTGCTTGGAATACATTACTAACAAAATCGCATAAAATTTTATTGTCCGAATTCGTACTGATTAGACTGGTTTAACTGTACATTTTCCTTCACTGAGATAGACTTGATTTGAATCTGGTTACTTCACTTAGTTCGACTTAAATTAGAATTCGAATCCCCTTGATCATTTTGAAACCTCGTTTAAATAGCCTATCCCTCCTTTTCGTTGGTGTGGATAGCCGCAATGATATGTTCAAAGTAATTGTATTAACTTGTATTTTTAGTTCTTACGTGATCCCATAATTCATTGCGTTCCTTTCAACCCTCACCGCTTTTAATGTCCTTTCAAGAATCCCGATAGTGACACATAAATGGCCCTTTTCGATAGCGACCCGAGAATTGATATTCATTAGAATTACTCATTTCTTCGTTTCTGGCGGTAAGCAAGCTTAGGGTTATTCATCTGTTGAGTGGTAATATGAAATAGTTATATATGTCTGAGGAATATGGTTATCAGTTCCGTTGATTCGCCGTTGCAGGTGGTAGTGAATTTATCATTAATTCTTTCTAAGAGTGTCTGTATTAGAACGGGGTAAGACACTCCTTATACCCCCATTTGGAAAAAAATATGATATTTTTCATAACATTCATGTCATATATAAATGATAATTTTAATTTCTCCAATGCAAATTAATGAATTCTTATATATTTATTTTATTCAATTAACACATTTTTCCTTGGATTGATAGCTAATTATTTTCGCTCTTCGTTGGGAGCCAAATGTTATGAAATGATCTTTGTTATTAATTTTCATTGCTCCTTATTGGACAACAATTATTATAATAGGTAGAATTTTGTTATTATGATTTGTTATGTTAATTATTTTCGCCCTGTATAATATATTGTTATGAAATAATAATTGCTAGCTAACGTCACTGTTTTCTCGTCACGTTGCTGCCAATTGTTATTACCCGTTCTTACCACGACTAAACTCAGTTGGTACGCCTTCGTCTCAGGAGCCGGTACTGGCAATAGAGCCACTGCCTGTCTAGATGTCAACTCGAACTACTTTGGTTCAGTGTTTATAAGTAAGATATTGCATGTCATTGTGGAAAATAAACCAAAAAATTATCTAAAACAATTATTTCCTTTATTCAGGAAAACTTATATCAACCTGGCCTACGATATATAACTTATACTATGAGCAATTGACCAATTTTCATAGAAAATAATGAAAAACAGCGATGGATACTGTAGACATAACCTCACTTTTTCTTTTGGGTTGGAAGAATTCTTTTATAGTTCAATACCAAAATAAAATAGAGTTCTTCAGATACGATACGAGTTACGTTGTGAAGTGATTCAGTTTGTGATGTGCACTAAAAAAGTTTATACCTGGAGCTGGAACTGTTGCTGATGCAAAATCTGCCAATAATCTGAAATCCTTCTTCATCCATTACTCTCAGGGACTCTCCATTACAAAAGGAACCATACAAATCCCCAGAAATTAGCTTGGAAACAGTTTTATGTGGAGTACAGAAAAGGTAATATTGTTTTCTCCTATTTATTTGTGTCGAAATTCTCTTGAGGTTGAATTGGTTAGTTCATTGTAGACAAACTACCTTGTATTCGTGAAAATCTTGAATTTCCTTTCTCCTAAAATTTTGTACGTGGCGTCTCTTCTGAAATTTTTTCAATCTCCTCCTGGCTTTGTTTTTTCATTCCCTGGATACCATTTCTGTTTTGTCCATTTTATTTGAATTTTCAAACTCGCGCACTTCCTTGTCGCACTTTTATTAATTTGGTGTTATTTGAGAAAACTTATGAACTTATATATTTTACATTTCTCATAAACTAAATACAATATTTGATAATAATTATTTTCGACATTTCTCAGTTCTTATTTTTCCACAATTTCAAATCTCTTTTCTCACCATCTCTGTTTCCTGATTGGCTATTGTCATCAAGAAGTTTCTTGTTCTCCCATTGGCTATTTTTAGTTAGATACAATTTCATATACT
Source organism: Gonioctena quinquepunctata (assembly GCA_018342105.1). Lineage (NCBI taxonomy): Eukaryota > Metazoa > Arthropoda > Insecta > Coleoptera > Chrysomelidae > Gonioctena > Gonioctena quinquepunctata. Next base: position 28,857 of record JAFIRS010004077.1, read on the forward strand.
GTATGTTTCAAGCTTATAATTTTGTTGATCACATTTAATTCAGAATGACTTTGTAAATCTAGACTTTTTTTGTTGTATTTTAAACAATTATAGGTTATCATTTTGACAATGTATGAAAATGATTGCATTATGGTATTTGCTTATTTTTACCTATCAATATTATACAAAGGCTTCATAAAGGAAATAGAATCTCAAAAAAAATTAAAACAATTTCTCATGAACTACTAACTATTAAGTAATTATTATTTTTGTGGTTTATTTATGAAATTATTTCTTTCTCATCTTTAAAATATGTTACTGGTCCTTCCTAACATAACAATATATATATATATATATATATATATATATATATATATATACGTTTTCTTATCACTAAAATATATGAGCATGCACAATAGTCATAAAAGTTATTACGAACTAAAAATTGTATTTTGATTTTGCATATAAAAAAAACCGGTTTAATAGGTTCAATTGTTCTTATTCTCCTCATTGAATATTACCAAGGTACTTGATCGCCAAGGAGAAAGGGTTTCCTCCGTGTTCTGGTAATTCTTTCTCATCGCGGGTGGTCGCATCGTCCGCCATTGATTCATAGCCCGAATCAGCTGGGGGCTCGATATTGGCTAATATCCGGGGTACTCTGTCCTCGACTCCAAAGGCTGCATTGATGGGTGGTAGAGGGCCGATAGACGTAGTTCTTCTCGTTTACTTTGGCAAAAGTTTCATTCGCACTGAAGGGTATCATGGGCGCTTCAGTCGGTAGTTTGTGAGCTGCAGCCCATATTTTTCAAGTTTTCTCCGTGATATAGTGTAAACAATCGCAGTGAGTGATGTTTTGTGCGGCTAGTAGTCTTGAATATTCTGCATGGTGGCGATTGAAGTGCAGAATGCAGTATGCTTTATGTGTGTTGACGTGCTCTGAAGGGTTGAGAAAATCCCATTGGTTTACATCATACAACATGTTGTCCACTGACGATTTCAGAATGTACTTTTTGGTTTCGAAGTCTTGAAGTTCACGTAAGACCTCTAACAACATTTCCCTTTCACTTTAATTGGCCTTTACTTTAATTTACGTCACTTATTTCACGTAAATGGTTACCGGTGTGGTTTGCTTACAGGTTCGAATAACACTAATATCCAGTTTATATTTTTACTGGTATTTATAGGGTTCAATTTCTCATTTCTGAAGTTCTCACACTAACTTAATAGTTATCGGTCTATTAATGTCATTCACGAATAGTTTTAAGTACGCCATATGTTATCCGAATATGTTACACTTTGCCTTGGTTTTCAATATTCTGCAATATACAACCGGGGTCACATCTTTAACACTTTACGAGGAGTTAGGGATTATTTTTATCAGCCTTTCGTTCGACCTGGGTTAGGTCGCCGCGTTTCTGAAATGCTCTTTTAGGTAGAATCCTTCGCTTCTAGTTCTCAGCGTTTTATTATTGACTGCAATTTTAATTCACGCACATGAGTTTTTAACGTTTTGACTCAGTCTTTTCTTACTGTCTTCGAATAATAATCTTCATTATTCACTACGGAAATGCGAGTTTTATAAAATTTTCCTCTCAACTTACAGGGTGATGTGGTTTTCTTTTTCGTAATACATTTGAATTATGTTTGGAAATTTTCAGAATTCATTATTTTAATGAGGAATTATTGGAAATTTATATATGACTAACAATTACATTCTATTCGCATTCTTACATCACAAGTGCATTACTTATTTCTTGATTATTGATTTTAACCTGATTTAGAAAGGACTCGAAGTAAATCTTTGATACCTCCCTTCGATCTAGTGGAATACCTGTGAGTACTTTCAGGAATGCTTTCTCTATCATCGTCCGACGTTTCACTTTGATTTTCATCATCCTGCCTTTCGGTGGTAATTTCCGGTAATTCGCTTATTATTTCTACGGGATTTTGTACAAGGTTCTGTTCTGTGACTCCTATAATTTCTTCCCCTGAGGGATGATTTTGGAGGTTCTCTGAATATTTATATTTAAGTAGTTTTTTGGGGGTAATAACATATTCCATATCTAGAGGGAGTGGTTTCTCTTGGTTTTTCTCATCGAGTCATTCCATTAATTCTTCTTGGATTACCTCTTGTGTCGACTGTTGAATGATATTATTCATATCCCTACTTCTATATGCTTTGACTCGGTTAGCATGTATTATTTGACATTTCGTCTTCCCCACTAGTTGTAATTCGAAATTTACTGGAGAGAGTTTCTTCAGTATTTCCAAGGTATTGTGGAAGCAGCTCACGAGCTTAATTTTTTTTAGCTGTGACATTTGGTGGGGACTTTAAATATACGAGGGATCCAATGGGAAATTCTTTCAGTTTCGCCTTTTTATTAAATTTACGATGAGTTGCTGCGGCGGCAGTATCTAATCATATCCTAGCGTTTTCGTGGGCTACTTGTAATCTATGAACCATTTCAGATGCATAATTTTCCAATGTGTCGGACCGTATACAGGGTGCTCTTAAGGTAATGTAATGTGGTAGTAGCATGTCTCTACCAAACAGTAAAAAAATGGACTTTCCTTGGTGGAAGAATGTATTTGATTTCTCATAGCTGAAAGAGCATATGGTAATTGTTCATCCCAATCTGATTCTTGCTCTGTTACTAAAAGAGATGATAGTTTTCAAATGCCAATGGTCCCACTATATCAATGGCTACAAATTCGAAAACCGTCTCAGGAATTGGCATTCGTTGCATTTCTATGGGTTTTTGATTCGTGGATTTGTGAATATTACAGGAATGACAATTCTGAACGTATCCATCAATATATCTCCTCATATTAGGCAATAAAATTCTCGCTTGATGGTAGTTAACGTTTTCTGTTGTCCTCCATGGCCGAAAAATATACTAAACTAATGATTTGCTTTCTAGTGACTTGAGGTGCGTATATTTTATCTTGTCGTTGATCAAATTTTCGTTTCACATATACAATTTCATTCTGTACATAAAAAGGTTCATCATTATCTGCCAAAGTAGTTATTATTTCTGTAATCTTTTGGTCCTTTTTCTGCAAGTTGCGGATGTCGTCCAGTTGCCATATAGTGTCAATAATTGCTTTTATATCTTCAATGATTTTACTTAGAGCACGTATTTGTCTGTCCTTACTTCCTTTTCGTGGTGTTTCTTCCGTAGTTTCGTTCATTTTCATTCGCGTCAAGGGGTCGGCGTTACTGTTATTCTTCCCGAAGCGATATCTGATAGAGAATGAAAACTCCAGGAACATCATGGCCCATTTCGCGAGCCTACTAATTTGATCTTTGATTGATAGTAGATATACTAAGGGTCGGTGATCTGTGATGATAAAAAATGCGTACCAGTTAGATTGCATCTAAATTTCTTGATAGCCCAAATTACTGCTAAACATTTTCTTTCAATGGTAGAATATCGAGTCTCAGCGGCATTCAGAGTTCTACTAGAATAGCATATAGGGTGTTCAAATCCTGGGTATTCCCGGCTTAAAATTCCTGAGATGGCGGAGACGCTCGCATCAGTTGTAACAATAATAAAAGGTCTTGAAAAATCTGGATATTTCAAAATAGGTGGTGTTAATGAAGCTTGTTTTAAAATGTCGAATGCTTGCTGCTGTTCAATTCCTCAATGAAATGCTACATCTTTTTTCGTTAGTTTAGTGAGTGGTTGTGAAAGTTCTGAAAAGTTGTGCACAAACTTTCTATAAAAACTACACAATCCTAGAAAAGCTCTTAATTCTTGTACACATTTTGGTTGAGGGGAATTTTCAAGTACTAAAGTCTTTTCTGAAACTGTTTAACACCCTTCTCCTGAAACGATGTGTCCTGAATACTTAGCTTCTTTTTTCATAAAATGACATTTGGTTGGCTTGAATTTCAAGTTGCTTTCTCTCATTTCAACTAATACATGGCGCAATCTTTCTAAATTTTCATCAACATTTTGTCCGCTGAATACTATGGTGTCATCTAGGTATACTAGACATTCTTTTTCCGTTATATCAGCAAAAGTAAGGTTCATGAGTCTCTGAAAGATTGATGGCGAGTTTTTTAAACCTTGAGGTAATTCTTTAAATTCATAGTATCCATTTGTAGTAGAAAATGCACTTTTTTCTCTATCACGCTCATCCATTTCAATTTGGACATAGCCACTTGCTGAATGCATCACGCTGTCTTGCAAATGTGGTAAAGGGTGAAAATCAGTTTTTGTAATTACGTTTAATTCTCTATAATCAATACATAACCTTAATTGTGGTTCTTCTCCAGGATGCATTATTTTTCAATCAGAACAGCTGGGAAACTTTCCAATAAATCCTTGATTTCTTTATTCATTGCTTTCTCTGGAATGGAATTCTATAAGGTATTTTCGTAATGGGAATAACATCCTCAGTGATGATTCACTGAATGTGTACTACTCAATTTTTGACTAGGAGCTTTAAATATATCTATATATTCTTTTATAAGTTCCGCTAATTCAATTTAATCAGTTTTCTTTGGATCAGGCGTTATAAAATATTAAGAAAAGCAGTACTCGAAATGATAAAGTTTGTATTCACAAATTGTTTATTGACTCCACAATTATTTTAGATATTTCCACTCCTTCCTCTTCCCCACCAACTTCTTCCTCTCCTTCCCCACCAACCTTTTTCTCTCCTTCCCCTCTCAAATCTCCCCCGGACTCCACTCTGCTCACTCATGCTTTTTTTCTCGCTTCTCCTGTCACCCTCTTCCCTCCTACATCTCTCGCCTCCACTTCCTCTACCATCTGTTCTCTATCACCTCCATTTTGTTCTTGATAATCTGGAAATAATAAAAAAAAATATATTTTGTTATTGATTTTAGGAAAGCATGTTGCTTGGCGAATAATTTTGACAAAAAACCATCATCACTATGTGAAGAGGACTTATATTGATTATTGAATCATAATTAACACATTAAGCCCCGCTATGAGCGAGAAATAATCGTATTGTTGGGACCAGAGTTTTTTTCTTCTTAAAAGCCCTGATATTGTCAATAAAAATCTGAATACCATTGAATTTGTACAAAAAGAACAATTTGGGCACCTAATTTTTCAAGACAAAATTAGATGCCCGCATATCTCTAATGTAGTGTTTTTTGTTTTTCTTAAACTCACAATGATACAAAAATATTCAGTTGTCATGATTGTATTATTCAGTCTGTAAATTTTTATAATAAATGGTTATTTACTAAAATAATGCAATCAAACACAAAAATATATGTCACTTTTTTGTCATATTGAAACTTTCCCAACCCGCAAACAGCGATATACTTTTGGGACCGAGCGTTTTTATTTGAAATAACGAGTCACATAGCATCCACTCGGTCTGAAACTAAATGTTGCTGTGTGTCATTATCCTGATACCTCGCAGTCCCAAAAGTGTATTGAAGTGAGATCAGAGAATATGTATTTTAATGTGATTCAATAAAATCAACAGAATATATAAATGCATATTATGCATTCCATATAATTCACATAGGTTTGTTTTATTCTACAGTAGATTATCAGAAAAGTCGCCAAGCAAAAATACCATCGTTCACAAACAATAATACATAATGTGTGAGACTTAAATAGAATCATACAAAAATGTCGAGAGATTGGTTGGTGAGGTGTTTCAGAAAAGGAGCAATTCAGAAAAATTTGGAAAACCCTTGAAAGAGAATATCGGAATGATTTTTTTTCAAATAATGTCCAAACACCTCATTGTCTACATAACCCACATGACAGTGATAAAGAGTTTTCAATGAAGTATATGGCCAGAATCAATGGAAAATCCATCGATCTGAAGAACATTTGAGAGGAATTAACAAACAAAAACTAGAAATCCAATCCCATGGAGAAAAAATGTATGTTTTTTTGTTCTAGCCACAATAAAAAATGGTATTCCATTAATTTATCCCACATTAAGAATATGAAATCCAATTAATATTGTAACATGAATAACAGTAATTGAATTTTATTACCTTCCATATTTTAGGTAAAGATAACAAACTTCATTCTCTTACTTCAAATTATTCAAATCAGACATATTGTTGATTGAACAAAAAACGTATACAAGTGACATGATTCCATGGATTACTAGATATAAATTCTGCCTGAATTCTTGAGAAATATAATATTTGAATAAGTATTTGTCTGTGAAAAATTTTCCTTAATTTAATAAAGAAAATCAAGTACACAGAATGAGCCTAAGGTTTTAAGAAGCTAAATACATTTTGTAATATATATCAATGTTGGGGCTGCTCCTCAATTGCTCATCGTTATGATGCATTGTTTTTTTAAATAGCAACCTTTGAGTGACAACTCTGAAAAGTTCATTAGCTTATGATTTTTCATTAATTTTTCTCATATTTTTTGTTAATTATTGATTTTTTGAAAATGTTCGACCATTTCTGAAAGGATTCGGAAATTTAGAACGAATGAATTCCCAAAATTCAATATACAAGTTTCTTCTTCAAGTGGGATTATACAATTTGTTTTCATCTCAATGATCAATATGGACGTGGTCAATTGATTTCATCTCTTCACAAGCTCTCACTTAACTTGCCTTCGTTCGTATGTCATTGTCATTATTTCCGGTTAAAAAAATTGTAATCCAGTTTTGGAGCACTTGCCGACATCCGATTGAACTGAAATTTGGCAGGTATTCATAATTCCGGTGACAATGCATTATCAACTTTTTTTAGATAAAAAAACAAAATGGCGGCTCTAAGATGGCAGACGAGTTTTGTGATTATGGTACGATTCCATTCAAAACTAGTATGTCGGGGTTTTGGGGTCGGATATGATGAATGAGTTAATATTTAGATAGCCTCCTCATTGAAGGACTAGATAGCTCAGAACTCAGCCTCATAATAATGATGCTTCAACAAAAATGCATATATTAAGGCGTACTCAAGTACTAAAAAGCATGAAATAAGATAATTAATAAAAAACCTTTTTAAAGACAAGCTTTTATTCAAGAGCACTAAAAAGTACAAAATAATTGCTTTGGATGTGTGACGTAGGTTATTTTTGAGTTATAAATTCAGAAGCTTGTCGCTTTTGTATTCGAACTGAAAACTTTGCGCGACAAGCTTCTGAATCTATAACTCACGGAATAACCTACGTCGCACATCCAAAGCAACTATTTCACTATTTCACTATTTAGTGCATTTTAATAAAAGCTTGTCTTTAAAACAGTTTTTTACTGATTATTTCATTTACAGAGTTATTGCACTAAGATATTAACACTGGCTTTTTGTCATACCTATTATTTGAAGAGAGCACCAATAAATCGACACAAATATTTGCAATAGCATGACTTGACAACTAGCGAAAATCAACCAGCAATTAATATGAATTTTTGAGATAAATTTACATTTGGAAATATTTTTCATTTGTTCCGGAGTTTTGATGAGATAGATTGTTGGGCCGTCGTGATTATACTCGATTGGTTTATTTTGCACTGATGGTTATATAAAAGACTTGAGCATCCATATTTCGTAAAACTGACCTCGACATAATGGATTACTGATTTATAATTAGGTTATTCGTACTGGGACTGAGCACTGAGATAGATTTGCTTGGACTACATTACTAACTAACAAAATCGAATATAATTTAATTGTCCGAAGCCGTACAGATTAGACTGGTTTAACTGTTCATTTTTCTTCACTGAGATAGACTTGATTTGAATCTGGTTACTTCACTTAGTTCGACTTGAATTAGAATTCGAATCCCCTTGATAATTTTGAAACCTCGTTGATATAGCCTATCCCCCCTATTCTTTGGTGTGGATAGCCGCTATGATATGTTCGAAGAAATGGGTTATTAACTTGTGTTTTTAGTTCTTACGCGATCCCATAATTCATTGCGTTCGTTTTAACCCTCACCGCTTTTAATGTCCTTTTTAGAATGCCGATAATGACACATAAATGGCCTTTTTTGGTAGCGACCCGAGGATTAATATTCATTTGGATCATTAATTTCTTTGTTTCTGGTGGTAAGCCGCGTTGATCTGATTTAGTTTAAATAGGGGAATCTCTATATTTGAACTCGCCCGCTTAGGGTGTTTCATCTGTGGAGTCGTAATATAAAATGTTTATTTATGTCTGAGGAATATGGTTATCGGTTCCTTTGATTCGCCGTTGCAGTTAATAGTGAATTTACTCCTTATATCCCCATTTGGAAAAATTTATGATATTTTTCATAACATTTTTCTAACACTCATGTCATATATAAATTACAATTTTAATTTTTCTAATGCAAATTAATGAATTCTCATATATTTATTTTATTTGATCAACAAATTTTTCCTTGGATATATATATATATATATATATATATATATATATATATATATATTGTTATTTAATGAGATTATTATGTAATGATAATTTAATAATTATAATTTATTTATTCATATCATTATTTTCTTTCAAATCTATTATTTTTGCACCTCGTTGGGCGCATTTTAATGTTTTATGAATTGTATAAATATAAATTGTTTTTTTTTTAATGGAGATTGCTAATAATTCTCGCTATTCTACGTGAGCCAAATTGTTATGATATAGATAATTATTTGTGCCCTGTATAATATATTTTGCAATGTAAAAATAATTGCCAGCCAACGTCACTGTTCTCTCGTCACGCTGCTGCCATCATCATGTTATCACCTTCCTTACCACAGCTAAACCCAGTTGGTACGCCTCTTGTCTCAGATAGCCGGTTCAGGCAATTGAGCCACTAGCCTGGCTTAATGTCAAATTTCAATCTATTCAATGGTCATAAATATGATTGTTGATCATTGTAGAAAACAAACAACAAAGTATCAAAAAGCAATTATTTCCTTTATTCAGGAAAACTTAAATTCACCTGGCCTACGATAGATAACTTATGCTAAAGTGACTCTACAAATATTCATGGATAATCATGAGAAACAGGTCATGGATAAATAGACACAACCTCACTTGTACCTTGAAAGAGAAAATTTCTTTAATAGTCCAAAATCAAGTGAAATAAAGTTCTTCTGATGGGATATGCGTTATTAGTGAAATTGTTCAGTAGTGTGCACTAGGAAAGTTTATACCTGTCTGGAACTGTCGCTGTTCACGATGCACCCAGAATTTGGATTCCCTTTCACTCCAACTGCTGTCAGGAACTCCAATACCAAAAAGAAAGGAACCATACCAATCAAAATATCAGCTTTGGAATACTTGTATATGGTGTACAAATAAGGTAATGTTGGTTTTCTGCTTATTATGTTGAAATTAATGAATTTTTCTTTTCTTCCAAATAAAACGTGGCATTCATCTTTAAATTATTTTCAATCTCCCTGTGGCTTTGTTTTTCGTCCCCTTGGATACCATTTTTCCTCATTCCTTTCGATTTGAATTTTTGAATTCGCGCACTATATTGTGACATTTCCTCTGTTTGGGGTTATTTGTCAAAACTTATAAATACTACTACTTTTACTTTCTTATAAACTATATACAATTTCAGTGATAATTGTCTCTGACACTTTCTCGTTCTTATTCACTTACAATTTCAAATCTTACATTTGACCATCCTGTTCCCTGATTGGCTATTGTCATCAAGAAGTTTGCTGGGCTCCCATTGGCTACTTTTAGTTAGATACAATTTCATATACTGTATGTTTCAAGCTTATAATTTTGTGGATCACATTTTATTCAGGATGATTTTGGAAATCTAGACTTTTTGTTGTCTTTTGAACAATTATGGGTTGTAATCATTATGACAGTGTAAGAAATTGATTGTGTTATAGTATTTGGATATTTTTATCTATTCATATTATACAGAGGCTTAATAAATGAAATAGAACTTCAAAAATTATGTAAAAACAATCTATTGAAACTAATAGCTATTTAGTAATTATTCTTTTTATGGGTTTTTTATGAAATTGTTTCTATTTTTCCCTTTTAAAATATACAACTGGTTTTTCATAACATAAAATATATATATATATATATATATATATATATATATATATATATATATAATAATAATAATAATAATAATAATAATGAGTTTATTTCACATGTACAGAAAGATTTACAAAAAAAAACTAGTACTATGTATATCTAGTAAATAAACCTAGGGAGATCCACTAAAGGCAGAGCCTGTGTGTGGTAATATCTACAGTGGGGAAAATAGTAACATAGTGTAGAATATAATAATATTAAAAAGTTTCATTACAAAAAACATTAAAAGTGTCGTTAAGAAAAAAAAACATAAAAAAATAGGTATCACAAAAATATATTAAAATAATTTAAAATAATTAGCACTAATTAATAAAAGAAAAGAAACATTTAGAAGTATCAATTTTTGGAATTTTGGGAAAAGTAGCTATAAAAATAAAAATAAAAGAAGTCATCGATTTCGCCTCAAGCGCTTTGTGAACTATTTTAAAAGCTATTCTAAAAGTTGATGGATTGTCGCTCTTGGTAATGAAAATAAGAAATGTTTAAGCTTATTTTTGAAAATATTTGCACTGGAAATTGTCTGTATTTCTACAGGAAGATATTGAAACATTTTTGGTCCCAGAAAAGAAAAACTTCTTTGGCCTTTCGTTTTGCGCATAAAAGGAATGAGGTAGGTAGTTCGTTTGTTTCTGGTATTATACTGGTGGTCCGGGTTTTTTAGATCAGATTTGAACTGGTGTTGTCTGATGTTACCGCGTAGAAAAAATAATTGCCGTGGATCCAGTAAGCCAATTTCATTAAATAATTGATCTGAGGGATACTTGACGTCTTTGTTAAAAATAATTTTCAGTAATCGTTTTGAACAGTTATAGTTTATCGATGTAGTCTTGCCGACCCCTCCCCAAACTAGTATTCCGTAGACTAGGTGTGGTTCGACAAGGGCTTGGTATAGAGTTTTCATCGATGTTGAATCCATTAGATCTTTTAGGTATTTCAATTTATAGATCAGAAATTGGATTTTCTTCATATTGAAATCAATTTGCTTATCCCATTTTAAATTGCTATCAATCATTACACCGAGATATTTGATTTTATTGCATATTTTTATTGATATTTGATTTATATATATATATATATATACTTTTCCTTATTACTAAAATATATGAACATGCTAAATCGTCATAAAAGTTATTACAAACTAAAAATGATATTTTGATTTTGTATATGAAAAAAAAACTGGTTTAATAGGTTCAATTGTTCTTATTTTTCTTATTGAAATATTCAATAGTGCCTCGGTAATAACCGAGGCACTTGATCGTCAAGGAGATAGGGTTTTCTGGTAATACTTTCTCGTCGCGGGTGGTCGCATCGTCCGCCTTTGATTCATAGCCCAAATCAGCTGGGGGCTCGATATTGGCTAATATCCGGGGTACTCTGCGTCAAGGGCTGCGTTAATGGGTGGTAGACGTAGTTCTTCTCGTTCACTTTGGCAAAAGTTGCAATCGCTTTGAAGGATATCATGGGCATTGTCCGCTTCAGTTGGTAGTTCGTGAGCGAAGGCTGCAGTCCATATTTTTCGAGTTTTCTCCGTGTACAGTGTGAACAATCGCAGTGGGTGATGTTTTGTGCGGCTAGTAGTCCTAAATATTCTGCATGGTGGCGATTGAAATGCAGTATGCTCTATGTGTGTTGACGTGTACTGAAGGGTTGAGAAGATCCCATTGGTTAACATCATACAGCATGTTGTCCACTGGCGGTTTTAGGATGTACTTTTTGGTTTAGAAGTCCCGAAGTTCACGTAAGACCTCTTACAATATTTCCATTTCACTCTAATTGACATTTACTTAAATTTACGTTACTTATTGCTAGTACATGGTTAACGTTGTGGTTTGCTTACAGGTTCAAATAACACTTATATCCAGTTTATATTTTAACTGGTATTTGGGTTAATTTTTTTTTAAATTACTAACTTGATAGTTATCGGTCGATTTATGTCACTCAGGATAGTTCTCAGTGCAGTCCATATGTTATCCGAATATGTTACACTTTGCCTAAGTTTTTAATATTCTGCAATATACAACCGGGTCACATTTTTAACACTTTACGAAGTGTTAGGGATTATTTTTATTAGTCTTTCGTTCAACCCGGGTTACACATTTTTCATGTTATTTTATAATTAATTCATCTCTGGCGAGTGTTTGAATAGTGGTTTCTTGAGTATTTATTTTCCTTTTCACGTGTGCCGGTTTAAACTTTTGGGTAAGAAACGATTTTTCCATAAATTGGGTCCTCATGCGTTCTTTGAAGCATTGGTATTTCAATATGTCCATATCGCTTTTCACTCAACAGGGCAGGTCTTCTGTCCAGACTTATTTGGTATTTTTATGACCGTTGACGTCGGAGAAAAAAGACGATGGCTCATTCCTCGTTCCCGACCACGCACTTTGAAAGGTCTAGTGTATTTTTAGTTTCTAGCACTGGTTGGGTCGACGCGTTTCTGAAATGCTCTTCCAGGTAGAATCTTTCGCGTCTTTTTTTTCAGGGTTTTATTATTGACTGCAATACTAAATATTGTTTGTTTCGATATTCCTTTCAACTCACAGGGTGATGTGACTTTTCTTTTTCGTAATACATTTAAATTATGTTTGGAAATTTTCAGAATTAATTATTTCAACAAGGAATAATTAAAAGTTCATATATGACTAACTATCACATTCCATTTGCATAATTACATCTCCAGTGAATTATTAATTCACTTATTTTTTCATATTAAAGATGTTTACCTGATTTAGAAAGGACCCAATGTAAATCCTCAACAGCTCCCTTCGATCTAGTGGAATACCTGGGAGTACTTTCAGAAATACTTTCTCTATCATCATCCGACGTTTTCCTTCGATTTTCATTATCCTTACTTTCGGTAGTGATTTCCGGTAATTCGTTTATTATTTCTACGGGATTTTGTACAAGGTTCTGTGTCTTCTCTAATTTCTTTCTCTGAGGGATGATTTTGGAGGTTCCCTGAATCTTTATAATTCAGTAGTTCTTCGGGAGTAATAACATATTCCATATCTAGAGGGAGTGGTTTCTCTCATCGAGTCTTTCCATTACTTCTTCTTGGATTACCTCTTGTGTCGACTGTTGAATGATATTGTTCAAATCCTTACTTATATATGCTTTGAGGCGATTAGCATGTATTATTTGACATTCCGTCTTCCCCACTAGTTGTATTTCGGAATTTACTGGAGAGAGTTTCTTCAGTATTCTCCAAAGTCCGGTATATCGCTTACGAGCAAAATTTTTTCTAGCTGTGACATTTGGTGGGGACTTCAAATATACGAGGGATCCAATGAGAAATTCTTTCAGTTTCGCCTTTTTGTTAAATTTACGATGAGTTGCTGCAGCGGCAGTATCTAATGATATCCTAGCGTTTTCGTGGGCTACTTGTTATCAATGAACCATTTCACATAATTTTCCAATGTATCGTACCGTATTCGGGGTGCCCTTAAGGTAATGTGATGTAGTAGTAGCATGTGTCTACCAAACAGTAAAAAATTGACTTTCCTTGGTGGAAGAATGTATTTGTTTTCTTATAGCTAAAAGAACATATGGTAATTGTTTATCCCAATCTGATTTTTGCTGTTACTAAATGAGATAGTAGTATTCAACTTTTTAATCTTCTGCGTATTTCAAAGAATAAGGAGGATACAAATTGAGATCCTCTGTCACTCAATAGTATCTTGGAGCTCCATATCTTGAAATTACATGTTCTACAAAATCTTTGGCAATAGTCTCCACCGTTATGTTAGGTATCGGAATGGCTTCTGCATATCGAGTCAAATGATCAATTGTTGTGAGAATATATTTATTTCCTTTTCTCGTGTTGTTTAATGGTCCCACTATATCAAAGGCAATTAATTCGAAAGCCGTCTCAGGGATTGGCGTTCGTTGCATTCCTGTGGGTTTTGGATTCGTGGTTTTGTGAATATTACAGGAATGACCATTTTGAACGTATTCATCAATATCTCTCCTCATATTAGGCCAATAACATTTTCGCTTGATGGTAGTTAACGTTTTCTGTTGTCCTCCATGGCCGAAAAATATACTATCATGGTACAAACTAATTATTTGCTCTCTAATGGCTTGAGGTGCGTATATTTCATCTTGTCGTTCATCAAATTTCCGTTTCACATAAAAAAACTCATTCTGTACATAAAAATGTTCATCGTTATCTGCTAAAGTAGTTATTATTTCTGTAATATTTTGGCCCTTTTGCTGTAAGTTGCGGATGTCGTCCATTTGCCATATAGTGTCAATAATTGGTTCTATATCTTCAATGATTTTACTTAGAGCACATATTTGTCTGTCCTTACTTTCTTTTCGTGGTGTTTCATCCTTAGTTTCGTTCATTTTCAATCGCGTCAAGGCGTCGACGTTACTGTTATTCTTCCTAGGGCGATATCTGATAGATAATGCAAACTCCAGGAGTGTCATGACCCATTACGCGAGCCTACTACTTGGATCTTTGATTGATAGTAGATATACTGAGGGTCGGTGATCTGTGATGATAGTAAAATGCGTACCAGTTAGATATCATCTATATGCCTTGATAGCCCAAATTACTGCTTAACATTCTCTATCAATGGTAGAATATCGAGCAACAGCGGCATTCAGAGTTCTACTGGAATAGCATATAGGGTGTTCAAGTCCTGCGTATTCCTGGCATTAAATTCCTGACATGGCGGAGGCGCCCGCATCGGTTGTAACTATGAAAGGCCTTGAAATTAAAGCTTGTTTTAAAATGTCGAATGCGTGCTGCTGTTCAATACCCCATTGAAATTCTACATCTTTCTTCGTTAGTTTAGTGAGTGGTTGTGAATGTTTTGAAAAGTTTTGCACAAACTTTCTATAAAAACCTCACAATCCGAAAAAAAGTCTCATTTCTTCTTCACATTTTGGTTGAGGGTAATTTTCAACTACTATGGTCTTTTCTTGGACTGTTTGACGTCTCTTTCCTGAAACGATGTGTCCTAAATACTCAGCTTCTTTTTTCATAAAATGACATTTGGTTGGCTTGAGTTTTAAGTTGCTTTCTCTCATTTTCTCTCAACGAATACATGGCGCAATCTTTCTGAATGTTCATCAACATTTGGTACGCTGAATAACTATGATGTCATCTAGGTATACTAGACATTCTTTTTCCGTTTTATCAGCAAAAGATTCATGCATATCTCAAAGCTTGATGGCGAGTTTTTTAAACCTTGAGGTAATTTTTTCAATTTATAGTGTCCATTTGGAGTAGAAAATGCACTTTTTTCTCTATCATGCTCATCTAGTTCAATTTGGGAGTATCCACTTGCTAAATTCATCACGCTGTATAATTCGGTACCAGTTGATCTCTCCAAAGTGTCTTGCAAATGTGGTTATGGTAGAAATCAGTGTTTGCAATTGCGTTTAATTCTCTTCAATCAATATATAACCTTAATTGTGGTTCTTCTCCAGGATGCATTTTTTTCAATCAAAAGAGCTGGGAAACTCCAAGGACTGGCTGATTCTATTATAATATCATTTTCTAATAAATCCTTGATTTCTTCATCCATTTCTTTCTGTCTCTGGAATGGATTTCTATAGGGTCTTTTCGTAATGGGAATAACATCCTCAGTGATGATTCTATGTTTCACCGAATGTGTACTACTCAATTTTTGACTAGGAGCTTTAAATATATTTATATATTCTTTTATAAGTTCCGCTAATTTGATTTGATCAGCTTCCTTTGGATCATCCAAATGCAATTGTTGTAAAATTGTTTTTTCGTCCTGAAGTTCTATCCTTCTAATCCTTTTTCCTTTATTAAACATTTTCGTTACCTTCTCTGTTGTGTCGGCTTCAAATCCAATTGTAATAACAAGTTTTCGTGGTATTACTAAATTTATCTCTAAAACATTTATAATACGTATAGATATCTCTTCCTCATTTTTACCTATCGATCTAGCTTCTATTAATCCATTTATAGCTCCACTATCTTCAATAACGACTTCAAAGTATTCTGAAACTCGGTCATAACAAGTGTCATAGACCTAGGAGGCAAGGCTAAGTGCTTTGACAAATAAATCCCTGTCTCATAATTATTTTTCATAGGAATGGTACTTTTTTCGATTTCAGTCTTCCCTAGGTTTTTAGTCGCCACTAACTCAGCAGAAAAAGTTCTCCCTTTGGTGAATTTTCTATTTCTTTTAAACTATCATTCGAAAATTTATTCTCATCTACATCAATAATTTTCCTTGAACTACAGGCCACCTTATCTTCCATAATTCCAATACACTCTGTGTGGGTTATAGAAATGTTCTCATCATTTCCTGACGCTTTCTTCATACTTTTTGTACATTCAGTGAGTGTTTCGTAATTTTCCTCTTCATCTTCATATCCTAACCTGTTGTCCATATTTTTGTGAAAGTTATTTCTCATACACGCTGTTGAAAGTTTTTTCTTATATCCCTTTTTCTTAGTAATTTCCTTTCACCATGTATAGTACTTTATAGCAATTTTGTATCTTGTTACAAATTGTTCTCTTGCTGAGGTTTTATCGCGTTTCCATGGTATGCTACCGTACTTTTAGGAGGTGGATTACCATCTCTAGATGAAAATAATCCTCGCTTTCAATTTTATTTGTAAACTTCGTACTTCCTTTTGAAACAATATTTCCCAGTTGATGAGATTTTATCATTGTACTGATAGAAGGTATGTCATCCTTAGACGAACTAGCTCCTTCACCTCGAATGTCATGCAAGTTGATCTTTCCCAATATACAGGACGCTCCAGTCTTAACGTTACGTAACCTTCTATTCTCTGAAATAATTTTCTGCACATTTTCTAGCTTTGAAAACTTTTCTTCTCCCTGTTTCTCATTTTTCTTTTTCTGGACAATTGCTTACGATTTTTCTTCCTTCGTTTTTGCAATGTTCTCTAAATATAGTGTCCCTCTTTGATCACTAGTCTCCGAATTTTCCACTAGATTTCCTTTTGAGCCGATCGGTCCCAGTTCCCGGCATGAAAATCGATTTTCGAATACTCTACAATTGGTTCTGGGCGTGCACTCCGTTGATGAACATAGCTTTTCTTGAAAATTTCTTTCCATCCATTCTTACATTGTAGTGGTTAATTCTAACAATATCTTATTCAAACTGTTAATTTTCTCCTTCAACTTCTTTTCCATATTTTCAAATGTTCCTTTCCACAGCTTATCCTTGTCATTTTCCGGCTGATATATATGTTTGGGTTCGTGATGAAGTTCAATAATTTCTTCCATCAAATACATTCAATTTGCTCTCCAGTCTAATTTTACTTGGTATTTTTGCAAAAAATATAACCCTAATATCAGTTACGTACTCTAATGGTCTGTTTCAATAAGAATAAATTCGTGTTCAATTATTTTCCTGTCATTCAACCTAATGGGTGAATTAACGGTTCCTATATATGGAAAAGAATCCCCTTCGTAATTTATTTTCATACCGTGTGTGATACAACTGTGAGCCAGCGATACTTTGGCACCAGTGTCTAATAATATTGTTCGAAAAATTCCAGAAATATCTAAAACTATAACATTTCTCTGGGCCTCACCTGTAGTATAGGTTAGTATCGTTTGCGTTGGCGTCGTATGTGACGTATTTTGACTTATTGGCGGCTGTTTACGGTTCTCAACGGAGGTGGATTGCGAACCGCATTGCCATTTAAATTCCTTCTATCAACATTTCTTTGTCCTGTTCTATTCTGACAGTTATAGGCCATGTGCCCTTGTTCATTACAGCGATAGCAGGTCCGGTTTTTCTGTCTACAATTTCGAACTTCATGATCTCTGTGACGTTAATATTGACATATGGGTTCATTTGTTTGTTGCTCATTCGCTGTTATATTTCTGATATTTCTGTCTGCTGGGTTGGTAAGATTTTCAATTAACTCTTCTTTATCTGCTCAGTCGATAGCTTCTTTCAATGTACCTGGACTAGCGGATGATATACGTTTCCTGATGGGGTCAAGCAATCCCATAGCAAACTGAGTGATTATGTCTTGCTCGTGTCGTTGCAATAATATTCCGTCTACATCAGCTGTTTCTGTTAGTACCAACATTTTTGCAGCACTGGCGACAAGTTTCTGCACGACGCTGTCGGCACTCTAGTAGTTCTCTCTTGTCCTGCCCTGGTATCTTAGTTATGCTGAACTGTTCCTGCAAGCCTTCCTTCAATTCATTCCCTACTCCGGTAGTTGTTAATTGACTATCCGCGTCCATCAATTGTTTGGCTATTCCTCTCAATTTCAAACGTACGATTGATACAGTTTGTAAGTATGTCCAGTTTGCAAGCGTGTCAGTATCTTCAATAATTCTGATGAAGTTTTAATTTTCGATTGCCCATTATAATATAGTACATTATCCAAGGTAATGCCTATAGTAGGTTCCGGAACAGGTAGAACCTGCACAACCGGAGAAGCTGTCGAAGAAGTTACCGTTGGTGGAGGAGTCATGTTAAAAAAAATCACTTCACTTCACTGACTACAAAAACTATTTCAAACTATTTTTAGGTGAAGTCAGAGATTAGATCTGCACTATATATATATATATATATATATATATATATATATATATATACTATTATTTTCCACTTTAAAGAGAAAATATCCTGGTTTTTCAAATTCAATTTTAGTTTGACCCTGTTTTGTGAAGAACCTTATATATGCGTTAATTCAATCCAAATCAATACCCCACACCTGTCACCATTGATACGCCCCTGTGGCCATATACGGAGTGTTATGAATTACACCACACCATTTATACGCCAATGGCCTCGTTACGGAATAGTTCTACAAACTCTACCCCAGCCATCCTGATGGAATAGATTATTGTTAACAACTCGACGTAACTTGCCAATTAGGCATTGAAATGATACAGAATTTTATGAATGAATCAATATACCCTGCATCAATCCTGTAGGATTGCTCAAAAGAACTAATCTCAACTATACAGAGTGTTGTTAATCAAAGTATAATCAACGTAAAAAGTTCACTAAGAACGGCTTTAGTATACTTCCACACCCTGTTTCATTGTGGAACGTGGGTTGTCCATTTGTTATTGAAATTTAAAGATCTTATACCTCTCGAATTTAGTTGAAATAATGCATTTGAAGTTGTAATAGTAGATGAATATAATAAATAGAACATGTATCTGAATACAGTCATGGTCACAAGAACAAAAACTTCAATAAAAGTAATATAGACAAATTTAACATAATAAATTCTCTGTTTTCAAATCTCTCCTCCTCAAACATTATCCTTAATTTATAGATTAAACCTCTATACTCTAAAAGGAGGGTATATAAAATATCCCTGAATAAAATAATGATAGAACTAGGGTATCAAAGGAAATACGGACGATGAGGGTCAACTTTCCAAACATAAAACTATACAATGTACTTCAAGGAACCTTGAAAGATTTATTCGCGTAGTCATGTTAAATTCGTACTCGGATTTCTTGGAGTTATTATAACCCGTTTAAAGTATTTACTTTTGCACTTTGAAATCTCTGTCGTTTATTTGCTCTGGGGTTTTGATAAGATATGTTAATAGTTTAGATTGTTGAGCCGTCGTGACTATACTCGATTGGTTTATTTTGCACTGATGGTTATAGAAAAGATAAGCATCCATATTTCGTAAAACTGACCTCGACATAATGCATTACTGATTTATAATTAGGATATTCGTACTGGGACTGAGCACTGAGAGATATTTGCTTTTCCGAATTCGTACTGATTCGACTGGTTTAACTGTACATTTTTCTTCACTGAGATAGACTTGATTTGAATCTGGTTACGTCACTTAGTTCGACTTGAATTGGAACCCCCTTGATAATTTTTAAACCTCGTTTATATAGCCCATCCCTCCTATTCTTTGGTGTGAATATCTGCTATGATATGTTCAAAGTAATGGGTCATTACCTTGTGTTTTTGGTGCTCACGCGATCCCATAATTCATTGCGGTCCTTTTAACCCTCACCTCTTTCAATATCATTTCAAGAATGCCGATAGTGACACATAAATGGCCCTTTTCGTTAGCGACCCGAGAATTAATATTCATTTGAATTATTCATTTCATTATTTCTGGCGGTAAGCCGGTATGATCTGATTTAGTTTAAATGGGGAAATCTCTTTCTATTTGAATTCGCCCGCTTAGGGTGTTTCATCTGTTGAGCGTTATTTATGTCTGAGGAATATGGTGATCGGTTCCTTCGATTCGTCGTTGCAGGTGGTAGTGGATTTATCATTAATTATTTCTATTGGAACGGGGTTTGACAATTGTATGACCATAATCAATAAGGATAGTCGCTTGAAAAGCCTTCTGATTTCCTAACGATTTTTATATGACTTGTTACGAAATGCATTTCTTTTCCGGACTATATCAAGTGAAATATAAAATACAAATGAGCCCACCTAGAAGTTTCGATGGGACTAACGATTGAAAAGTAGTTCTTTATCCAAACCTTCAACGAAATATAAATCAATATTAAATGAAAAATGATTCATGAATCACTTATTCGATTACTGATTTTTTTCATTTCATATCAATTTTAAAGAAGCCTCTGAATGAGTTTGAATAATGTTTTTGTGGGGTTTATTATATAATGCTGAGTGTAATATGATATCAGACCACTATGTCATGATAAATGCTAGAAATGTGAATCAAATGAAAATGTATGGTTTCTTTTTGTTTTTTTATTTAAACTCATCCCAAAAAAATATATCAATTTGGAATTTGATTTTTTCTAGATTTGTTATACTTCCATCAGTTTCAGAATCATAGGATCATAGAGAGGAGTTCACATTCATATAGATTATTTTGAAGTTCAGCAGTTATAAACGTATTTGTGAATGTTTTTTTGAACATTGAATTTCCTCGAGAGTTGGCATAAAATGTAAGTACCAATGAATGAAAAGGGAAACATTCTCAATTGAATATTGATAGAAAGATTTTTCTGTGAATTGAAAAATCCACGATTAAAATGAAGTTATTTTTTGTGAATGTCTAACAGAAAACAACTACTTCCCCGGCTAAAGCCACGCTGGACATTGAACTACATCTGATAGATATTCTGAAAAGGCCCTAGCTCAAAAGAAAAATCTGAAATTGAAAATTTGCATTTTCATTCAGATAGTTATTTGATTTTCTATTCCAGTCTTAATCAAGAACTCATAAAGATGAATGAGGCAAAGAAGAATGTTTTCCAAAAGAGAGTACTCACAAAAAATAACTTCATTTTAATCGTGGATTTTTCAATTCACAGAAAAATCTTTCTATCAATATTCAATTGAGAATGTTTCCCTTTTCAACATGAATACCCCACAAGAGGTTATCTTGACGATGGAAGATAGTGACCAAAGTTTATCTTTCAGTCGCAGATGATTCCACATCTGATTTCATGAACATCCTGTTTATATTTTCTAAAATTCCAAAATTTCCTTTTCCAATTAACTTTGTTATTAATTGATTGATGAGGTCTATCCTTTGATATTTGATACCATTTTGAACCAATATTTTCAGTCTGCAAGATTTATTCTGTGAACAATAAAATTTCATCCAACATCATGTTGAAATCTTAAAATTCTAATAATAGAAATACAATGAAATTGCATTAACTATAAAGCAATTTGTATCATTTTCTACTGTACATGTTTGATAGTTGTAGTTGATGATATTTGAATAACAGCAGCTATATAGTTATTTCTGGAAATCTTCAGACATTTTTTCTAATGAATATTCACTGATCTACTTGTAAAAATACTGATACGGCAACTGATTATCTCAGTGTTTCAACATTCTATTGAAATCTCGTGTTCATCGGTGGTATGGAAAAATTGAAACCAGACATTACAGTAGAATTTGTAAAAAGGAGACACCGTACAGTATGTATGGGTAAAACACCTATTGTCCTTTTCATCTTGATGGACCTGGATGGGTCTTAGGACATGCCTTCGACCCTGTCTCAAATACCTGTACGGAGGTACATATGGGTAGGGATTAATAATACTATGTAGGCACTGGACAGGTACCTTATGGCGAACAGAGTTTACTGATGGTCCTTGTACACAAAAGTTGAGAGATGTAACAGTAGTCAATACAAAAAAAAATATTCATATCAGACTGAAGTAATTTAATTTTGTTAAACACTCAACAATGTTTCCTATATATAAGGGTAGATCAGGAAGACTTCATACTATTCTGTGGAAAGGGCTTCAAGGTACCGAACGCAGTATTAATAGAAATTCACATAATAATATCAAAACAAATTGAAAACCAGTTGACACATTTTCATTCAAAATTATTAATAACAAATTTTTTCTCAGTGTTTTGTGTGAAACCATTTCATCACAAACATCTCAGAATAGAACACTTTATCACCAGCCATTTTCATTATTGTTTTCCCACTTACAATTCTGTTCCTGATCTCAATACGAAAGTTTGCCAGATGTGGAATTAGAACCCAATCTTTCCAATCTAAAGAAATGTGTTCGATTTGATTTTTTTCCTTCACAGAATGTGAATCTCACTATATTTGAAACTAAACAGTTAAAAAGTAAATGAAAAAAACACCTACCTCGATTCCTTAACAGGACCTGTACACACGTTTATCGCCGAAGCGTATAAATTGTTTCAAACAAAAGAACTCATGGGATTGACGGTGTTTTAATACTATACCTTCCTCTCATTGCATACTATTGAATGCATAGTTGCTTGTCCGTTGCAAATAGCCACTCCTTGTTCTTGACAATTCATTTAGTGACGCAATACTTAATGAGATTGTATTAGATGCATTTGAACATACAGGGATAATTAACAATGTTCAACCATACATTTCCGTTAGATTATATATATATATATATATATATATATATATATATATATATATATATATATATTTTTTTTTTGACTACCATATTGCTTTCAAATATTGAACACTATCTGGGCAGTGTGTCTGCGCATTGTTATTGCCTCATTTCAGCGGAGCAATCTCCACTGGCTCCTAACAGGTGTCCTAATTGTGAGATGTGCTGAGTCAGTCCTGCACGTTTGAAGTGTCGACTGTTCTACTAACTCCTAATCCAAGATATTTTGGATTGATCCACAAGTTTCAACATGATTCCCGGTTGATTCTATGTTGAGACTTCCTTGCTTCACTTTTATATTTCAGACGATGACAAACAAATTTATTTCGAAGTTGTGGTTTAGGAAACCACATATGATATTTTAAATGTTTATCATAATATTTTCCATTCGCCAGCATGGAAAATTCTTTAGAATTGAATGCTGTTATGAGAATCCTTCGAAATGATAGCCATTTCTCACCTTGATTTTGGTCTTTGGTTCCTATAATCTCGTTAGGTATTGTGAAACCAAAACGAAGACTTTGTCTGAACTGAAAATTGTTCTCTTCGAGAATTCACATCCCTTCAGAATCTAGTTTATAATCATCAATTTGAAATCCAGAAGTAATTCCCAAAGAGACATTCAAGTAGTGGGCCTGTTTTTTGTAATGAAGATAATAAATTATTATTGACCTCTACTGGATTATATGATTTTCCAGGGTCAGTGTATGGATGGAAACTGAACTTTTATCATTATGGCAAATTTTGTGATTATACTTCTTAGAAATTTCAGTAGGATCTCTATTGGTACGGCCTTTATTCCATTCACATAATTTGCTTGTACATGATGGTGGTTCATATCCGAAAGTCTTTACATAGTCTCCCAGGGCCTGATAAAAAAAAATATTATCTCGCTAGTCAAATCACGAGTGTGTTATTTCTCAAATACGTGTACCAGTACCAATTTCTTACCCTTGGTACAGAACATGTATCAATCTAGACTCCATTGCATAAATTTTTTTTGTCTCAGGTTTTCTCCCAATCTTCTGTACACATTTCTTGCAGAGTAACACATTCCTTAAAGTAATATTGAGTTTCGAAAAAAATTGTACCTGATACATGACTACATCTTCCCATTGCAGAAGCAACACATTTACACGGAGAGTCTGTGATTTCTGCAGAATCTTGATTTGATACTATCATAACTACATAGGAGGTATCTTCATCATATGATGAAATAACTTTACTCTTCAAACAGCATATTCTTCCAGAATTTTTACAGGACCACTTTTGGAATATTGTCATGAAGCATAAGTTTAATAAATCCAAAATTTAAATGTTTCCTCTCCTAGAGGCCACAAGGGCATTTCAGTTCCTGTTCTGCACTCGTTTGTATCTCATAATTAAATCAATACCCTGTATAGAACATTGCAGAGAGAAATAGCAGGAACTGAGGTGTTGAATTACATTAATTGAACTCGATCAGCAAATAATGCTGATCAAAGATTTTCGGAAGGAATGACCTTTGGAGAAGGGCATTGATTGTCGAGTTTTGCTAATAATTGAGGAGAATAGAACTGGCAGTTGATCGCGAGTTTTAATGGAGTAAACATCGAAAATAATCGGCAGATGACACTTCTCCCAATGGCACCCAAAAGGGATATTATAATGTAAGTACATACTTTGTTTTTACTATTGCTCATTCATTTTAATAAATCTATATTTTTATAAATGTGTTTTTTACCTAATCGACTTCACCTCTATTCTTGCAGCCGTACTGCAAGGGGAACAATTCAGGGTTGTTAAAGTTAAATGGGGTTCGAGTAGCCGATAATGATCATGGCTATTCTCGATATTAGAAAATGTGTTGTGGGCTTGGAAAAAAGTCCCGACATAATTGGTGGAGGCGCCGTTTTGATCCAAAGACTGATTCTTCCTAATCAGTCTCCAGTTTTCTTAAAAAACTGATATGATTTTCATATATTTTAATCTGCAACAATTTCAAACTAGCTCTTTTAGCATTACTTAAGTTTTACATATTCTCTGAGGGCAAGTTGATTAGGAGATACATTATGATTATTTATCTGGTTTTTATTTTTTGCACACGTATAATGAATTAATGGTGAGCTCATGAATGTGATAAATTTTATTGCCGTGGCATTCAATAATTTCTAGGGGAACAGTAGTCTGAAAAGGTACATATAATTTTTTTTTAAGCTTCTATTCCTCTCATTTCAATCAATAATAATTGTTTCCCTGAGCCAATACGTATTTAAGAATTCTATACTAGGTTCACTTACTCATTTCTGCCGAGACCAGTTCACGTTTCTACAAACATCTGGCGTGGCATACTACTATACTATAACTCATCTTATTTCTGCCGAGACCAGTTCACGTTTTCTTACAAACATCTGGCATGGCAACTACTTTTAATATAACTCGTCTATAAATTCTATACTCCCTTAATTTAACCCAATTCTTACAGAGGCTGATTATCGTTTGGTTGGTTATATATTGTAAAATACATTCTTTATATCTTGGTACAAATGAATAAGAGAAAAAAGTAAAAAGCCAAGCAAACGGCAAAGATCCCTCAACAGAGCCAAAGTAAGACTCGCACTGGACGATCTGAACCACAGTGAAATTGCAGAAGTTATATTAACACCATCATCGCCACCCATTAACACAATTCAAGATTATGCAAAAGATTTCGAAAATTTGGAAAATAGCATTTCACTGAATACCTTGCCAAATGAGCAGATCGAAGATCTTGAAAAATATCTTTTTTCATGTGACCACTTATTTTTAGATAATACTAATAATCATACTACTTTAATCGCAAATACTCTCGCCCCTAATAGCCCCGAGCAATTTCTCTCTGAAAAAATTAAACTAAAATTCAGAAGATTATTTGGGGACGATTACTAATAGAAAATAACTACGGTTATGTTTATTTTGTTTTTTGCCATTTTTTTTCATCATTAGGAAGAAATACTTGAAATACAGAAATATTTCGTTCAATATTACCCTGAAAAAGTGGGGAAATTTATATTAAATATAAAACAAAAATTTTACATATCTTTAAAAAAAAAATATTTTTACAAATTTCTGTGAACATCAGTCTAATGAAACCAAAAATTATGTTATATACACGGGGAAAAATATATTCACAGATGAGGTATGAGCAGTGAAAAAAAACAACATTTTACAAGGTCACTTAAACTAAAACTGAATACAAAAAACGACGAAACTTCTAAGGAAGGTCAGACCTCTGAAAGTTTAAACCATCCACAAGCTTCGTGCCCAGGAGCATTTCAACCCGAATGTGGCAGCACAAACAAATTCTCTTCTGGTGATCCATTTGCACCATCTAAGAGAATACCTAGATCTCTACAAAAACATAATTCACAAAACCCAACTCAATATCGGGTGTATACCCAATATAAAAACATTCGTTCAGAAATTGTTTAATGATTATTTGAAAATAAAAATTGTTGGAATGGGTTGCAAGGGACCAAATAAATCTCAAGGAGAGAAACGAAAATTATTAAACAGAGCCAGAGAGTGTTATTGCAGCCCTGTTCGGGAGAAACAAGAGAGTATTTATTTGAATTACGGCAAGTTTGACACGCCTAAAATCCCCGAACATTAGAAGCGAATTAGGGAGACAATAGAAAACCTGAATTGTGGTAATACACATATTTCAATTATATTCAAGTCAACTTCTTCTGTTATTGATTTAAGTCCCATTTTTATCATATTTCATATTAATACTTCTAATTAATCTATTATGAACTCATAACTTAATCAAAATCAATTATTTATTCCAATTATTGGCAAATTTTAGTTAGTTACAATTATTCTTTTCGATACGTAGATGTAGGTAAAGCTTGAATGGGAGAAACAAATATGAAATTCCATGAAATCGTCCAATAAAATGTTGCCAATAATTAAAACAAAAAAAAACAAAAAAATTTAAAAGAAAAAGAAATGGATCAAACTGAATTTAAATCATCTACTAACTGAATTTAAAAAAATAAATAATTATGTTCCACAGCGTTGAATGTCGATTAGAAATATATTACCTGAGAAGTGAAAAGGTAAAATGTGTAGTCATTGAAGAATAGCCTGAAAGTGAAATTCAACACAAACAACAAAAATGTACTATATACTAATTCACTTCAGATTACGAGAATATTTCAAAGGAAAACATGTTAGTATAGTAATGAACCAGAGTCAATAACTGCATAATTTTTGCTGACAAGTACAAAGTGAGAACAAACTTAGATCAGTTTTTGTTGTTCACACATATGACGTTGATATTCCTGAAGATTTATAAAGTAGAGAATTCTCAAACGCCAAAACCAATATAAATCACATAAAGAATGCTTCGTATAAAAATAGTCTAGTTTGACTCAAAAATAGCAGAATAAAACTATGATTCACCCAGCGGAAAACATGAAATGAAACCCCTATTTTTGCAAAAATTAAAACTACAAATCATTTCCAGATTTTTTTTTCCATTGATAGACATGTTTCCAATGTGATGGTAGTTGAAAATTGTTGGATTTATTGTGTTGAGTTTTGGAATATTTTTCACAAATTTGAATACGTCTGAACACACTGCCTAGCCAACAGTGTGAAGTTGCTGCCTAGCCAACAGTACTGGAAATACTTTTGGGACAATGTTTCTTGTGTGGATTAGCCAACCACCAAGATTATGCTGCCTAGCAGACAGCCACCAAATAAATTTGAATAAAAAAAAAAATTCTCAAAGACGTTTTTTAGCACAATCAGTCCAAACATGTTTATAATCCCACTTATTGCAATTCAATTCAATCCGACAAATTCGAGATAAAAATAATGTCTGAAGCAGTTGGTTTCTAAATTGAGCGACATGTTTTGAAAAACACCTGTGCCAGTCAAATGAAAAGGTACGAAAACAGTATAAATGAATAAAAAAGTGCAACAGTTCTTTTCGGTAGTAGGTATACCTAATTTTTCAATTTCAACTTTTTGCAAAATTACTTGCATTCAGATTTCACTAAGTTATTTGGATCAGTGTTATAATAGGCCTTAACTTCAACATTTGGACGAATCACTCTGTGAATGGAGAGCAAATTTTGCTGTTGGAATCGAACGAACTAAATGAAAATACCAGTGATGTTGAGAAGAGAAATATATATATATGAAAATGTTGAAGAGATGTAATTAAAAAGTGGAAGTATGAAATGATATAATAATGAAAGTATGAAATGATGGATATTATAAGAAATCCAATATGTTGGAACTGTATTGAGTGCAATCGAAAGCACACACGTTTCAATATTTTGTGTTATAATTGGTTCATTTATCACATATTTACTCATCATATAATTCAATGTCTGTCGAGGTTATAGCCAGGGGAGTAGTTGTTTTGAGGGTAATTTGATGAAGTTTGTAACCATTGACACGTACTGAATATTGGAAGGATATTTCATAGATATATGAAGAAATAATTAATGAATAAAGATTTATTCAAGGTATCGAAATTGATTACCGATTACCACAATCATAAGGGAGGTATGGAGGAATATCTCAAAGAGATTGAATACCTGCCTGTACATTTTGTGGAAATAACATGGGTTGAACGTGGAAGAAGATCCTATGGTATTATAGGGTTGAACGTTAGCCTGTGATAAGAAGTGCAGTTGGTTTTGCTGCAGATTTTGAAGAAAATAAGTTATGTAAAGTATTGCATGGAATTATAAACTGAAGGTAGTTGAAAAAAAAATTATTGCACATTAATTAATATTTTTTCAGAAAATTATATATGAGTCACAATTATATTCGTACAAAATACTGCATCTTGAGTTAACACGATTATTAAAAAACAAACTTGGAGGAAGTAAACGGCAAGCGTAAACTATGGATTGGTAATCTAGCAAATGTTGAAAAAGTATATGTATACCGAGATTGAGGTGATTAGAAGACATGAACGGAAATCGAATATTCCTTATTAAAATCAATAATTCACGAAATGAGCGATTTAGTCGAATTTGACGTTTGAAACTGTAGGATTGTTGAAACGAGATCATAAATTGAACTCAATGTAATATTGTTAATATACAATAATATTTAATATAATATACATATAAAATTAGGGAAAAACAATGCAGGTTGAATATATAACATATTTACCGAAAAGAAGAAATTGCCCAGTGCCTCCACCAATTATGTCGGGACTTTTTTCCAAGCCCACAACACATTTTCTAATATCGAGAATAGCCATGATCATTATCGGCTACTCGAACCCCATTTAACTTTAACAACCCTAAATTGTTCCCCTTGCAGTACGGCTGCAAGAATAGAGGTGAAGTCGATTAGGTAAAAGACACATTTATAAAAATATAGATTTATTAAAATGAATGGGCAATAGTAAAAACAACGATTATTTTCGATGTTTACTTCATTAAAACTCGCGATCAACTGCCTGTTCTATTCTCCTCAATTATTAGCAAAACTCGACAATCAATGCCCTTCTCCAAAGGTCATTCCTTCCGAAAATATTTGATCAGCATTATTTGCTGATCGAGTTCAATTAATGTAATTCAACACCTCAGTTCCTGCTATTTCTCTCTGCAATGTTCTATACAGGGTATTGATTTAATTATGAGATACAAACGAGTGTAGAACAGGAACTGAAATGCCCTTGTGGCCTTTAGGAGAGGAAATATTTGAATTTTGGATTTATTAAACTTATGCTTCATGACAATAAATTCGTTCCCTTCTCAATGGTTTGCAGGTGTAAAATTCTACACCTTCTGTCTCCTCTTCAGAGTCAACAACGTCATCGATCAAATGAGCAGTTTTAACTAAATGTTTATAAACTATACCATAGTTGAACAACCTGGATACACTCTTTGATGGGAACTTTTTCCATCCTGTTAGTGGAAACAATGGAGGCATGTTTTGTTTGTTCAGAATCGTACTTGTTTTTTCGAGAGCGTTAGATTTTCTTATCAATACTTATATCATTTCATTAATTCCTTCGCTAATGCAAAAATTCACCTTGTGAATTGAAAAACTTAATTGTAACATTTCAATGAGATTATCTTTCATTCTCAAGTATAGCAAAGAAAAGGCCATATTTCACTCTGGTCTTTATATTAATATAAAGAATTGAAATCCACTGAAAACAATAATAGTGATACACAAAATGAACTGGAGAACTGTACGAATATGGGACTCAAATAAGAATTCAAATGTTAACCAAAAAAGTGAACTGAATTTTTGTTGGTAAAACAAGTGGACATATTTCCATACCACTAGATGAAAACAGGATTTTAACAGAATGTTGAAACACTGAGATAGTCAGTTGCCGTATCAGTATTTTCACAAGTAGATCAGTGAATATTCATTGAAAAAATGTCTGAAGATTTCCAGAAATATCTATATAGCTACTGTTATTCGAATATCATCAAGGTAACTATTAAACATCCACAGTAGAAAATGATACGAATTGCTTTGTTAATGCAATTTCATTGTATTTATATTATCTGATTTTTAAGATTTCAACATGATGTTTGATGAAATTTTATTGTTCACAGAATAAATCTTGCAGACTGAAAATATTGGTTCGAAATGGTATCAAATATCAAAGGATAGACCTCATCAATCAATTCATAACAAAGAAGTTGGATCGAATTAGAAAATATTGTCAAAACATTCATTGGCACTTACATTTTATGCCAACTCTCGAGGAAATTCAATGTTCAAAAAAACATTCACAAATACGTATATAACTACTGAACTTCAAAATAATCTATATGAAGGTGAACTCCTCTCTACGATCCTTCGGGGATTTCCACCATGTTAAATTTCAATACAGATACAGTTTGCCACATATTGAAAGCTTAGTGTACTATATCTCGATACTGGTTAGGACTTGACAGATACCAGCGAATGGTTGTTTTATTCCATTTGGTTCCTTTTCTAAACTCTCGTTATCAGTACGTTGAGACCTTGGTTTTTTAATAAGTTCTGAGGTCTCGTTGTTCAAGGTCCCATCTGCAGGTAAATTGTGGAGCTCTTGAAAAGTAATTAGCGATGAGGCAAAATCCAGGTTAGAATTGGCTTCAACATACCCATAGTTTTCGAAATTTTGCTGAACATCAGACTCGGTTAAGTCTGCCACCAACATTCGAATTGAAAACAGCAGACACCATAAAGCGAAATTCAGCAACATTCACGGTTTTGAAAAGTTGTTATCATATGGTTTTATCTTGTTTTTTCGTATTCATATACATTGTAGAAAATATAGTTTGAATGAAGATCAATGAATAATATTATTCCTAACAATTAATAAAACAGAAAAACGATGTTTTTTTCATACTTATGAAGAGGTATCTTTGATAGTCTAAGTTCATGTCAGGAACGGTTTTCACTACAGGATTTTTCCTTTTCAAAACTCGTTTTTTGTATAGTAACTGTGAATAACTAACAAACAATTTTCTTGTGAAACGAAGAAATTCCAGTGTTGAATTGTTCGCTTGGAGAAAACTAGTGGATATTCAGAAGGTATAAGGAAATTTTTTCAAGAAGAAGAAACTCCTGAAATCAGTCCAATAACATTTCTACCAAGCAAGAATTAGGAGATGTAGAAAAAACACATATTTGATAAAATATTTTATTATAACAATTCATTTTAAAATTAAGGTAATGTATTTCTGTTTTTTTTTTCGCGGTTGGAGAGTTGTTCCATTTGATCCCCCAAAATAGTATTTTGGTGACAGCTGGTGCTTTGGTCCTACACAGTATAATTTTGCAGATGAGAGTTGATCATTCAAATATTGATTATTGATATTTTCGATTTTTTGGTAATCAGAACAGAGTTATAGTTTTTGCTTTCAGAAGTTGACGCGAAATAACTTTCTTACTTCTCTAGAGAAGACATTATGATTATTATTTTGTGAAATATTTTTAGTCGTTATATATTCAGGAGGAGTATGCTTGAGTATCTCTGAGTTTTTTATTTGGAAACTTCTCAACGCAGTTATCATTGGTGTAAAATTCAAAGGTTTTTTCAATTATTTCAGAGGTACTGTATAAAGGACTATTTTATCTGCACGAGTATCTGAAATTTATATGAATAATTAAATAATTGCCAATTTTTTATTCATAAATTCAAGATGGTAATTTATAATTGAAAATGTACTGTATCCGTAACGTCCAAAGCGTTATATTTGTTTTCTCTTCAAGTCTCTTATTATTTCTGAAAAAATTCATTTCTTGGAAATATCAATATACGTCGTATAAGTCAATTAGATTTTATACGAAAATTATATTCATTGAATTCATTTGAATCATATTTGAAAAATAGATATCAAATGACAAAAATTGGTGAAGAGTATTCAACAAAAATAGAGGTCAACAGTGGAGTACCTCAAGGTAGTGTATTGGGACGTAAAGGGACGTGAGTTATAGATTCAAAAGCTTGTCGCATCTGTATTCGAAATGAAAACTTTGCGTGACAAGCTCTTGAATCTAGAACTCACGGAATAACATACGTCACACATCCAAAGCAATTATTTTGTACTTTTTAGGGTATTTGAATAAAAGCTTGTTTTTTAAAAGGTTTTTTTTATTAATTATTTTTTTATCATTCTGCAGTATTGTGGAAACCTGTACTATTGATGTAGTCACGTGACTACAACACGATAGCAATACTTTTGAATACTTTCAATTTCTGTTGTGTACTAGTTTCTTCTAGAATATTGTAGTTTCTAAGTTGAGGATATCAAGGTTAAAGGGATATGATGGGTGGTGACAGTCTAAAATTATCAAAACATAAAATGAATAAAATCAACGATAATATTACTATTTCATTTATCACAGATATTTTACAAAATAAATAACCTAAGGGGACTGCTTCATAAATACGTTCAAAAACACCATTTCGAACATACCTATCAAGCAGATGTTGTCAAACATTGTACAATTTTAATTTTACAATTCATTATGCACGTATTCAGTCGTCACTCTCATTTCCTCCACGTGGAAATCATTGCACTTATCCGAATACAGGGACTGAAAAAAAAAATATTTTAAAAGTCTATATTATTATATTTATATTGTAGAACGCTTTCGGCTTATAGTAATCGGCAGTGCTCATTTCTCACATATGCCGAAAACTTCGCGATAAAATTGGGAAATACAATGTTCTCTTCATGTTACATTTATAAAACAACCAAAAAAAGATCTCAGTTTATTGGTTTTCTTCATTTGAAAAATATTTTTTAAAACTTATTTAAATTCGAGTGGTTTGAAAGAATGAAAAATAATAGAATTATGTAAAGAGCAGACAATAATTTTTTAATTCTGGGAAACGATATCCTCGGGCAGGGATTGAACCCACGACCTCGTGATAACCAGCCAAGTGCTCTCCCAACTGAGCTACCGAAGACGTACGTTCGCATCTGCTTTCTAGAATTTAATGTTAGTGTGTTTTAGGAAAGTTATGAGGGGGAAGAGAACTCATTCGCTATCAAATGATCATCAAGATCCAATTTTCTTTTCACCTTGCGTCGTCGACAATTTGCGATTTTCAGCAGAGGTGCCTGCCCGAGGATAACTTTTTCTAGAATTTAAAAATGCTTGTCTGCACGCCGCCAACTCTCTTTACATTATATATCACAAACACAAATTTCCTTTCTTAATAGAATTATATTTATGAAAATTTCCGCATTTTTTGTGTTATATATTATTGGTTTACCACGTATAAGATTAGCCCATAGAAAAATACATTCATTTGGTGAATTTACTCACGAGTAAGAATTTAAATTTCTCTTTGAATGTTCATCAGAGAAAGCTATATCCAGTTGTGAACATATTGCAGCAAAATGCATATGAAAGAAAAATATTAACTCAACTGAGAACTAACAATTCATTGTCATGGAAGTGTATCTGTTTAAAAAGTATACTCAGATTTACATGGTTCATTCTTTGGCAAGAAAAAAAATCATGGAATGAAAAAGTGGGACGAGAAGAGTTTTTTTTTTCATTATTATGATACACGTAGACTTTTTGTATACATTTATCATATCCACTTTTCAGTTGAATGTGTCGTAATTAATATTTGTTGGATTAATATTTCTAAATCACATTTTATAAATGTTTACATATGGTCTAAGTTGTATTTCTCCAACAGAAAATATTGAACGTATTTTCTAAACAAGAATTGAACTTTTCATCTTGTTATAGCTTGGCCTATACAAGGTGTTAAAAACCACACACCTGCCCACCAATGTTAAAATTGGGGAGGGTTGGGGAAGTAAATACCCCACATCTGACCAACCAATGTTAAAGGCCAGACTACAGGGTGTTATGACTTAACACACCACACCTGTAATACCAGACATTATTCGTTAGATTGCGAAAAACAGTATTGAGAGCATCGACTATCTGAAGACGGTCGAACTGAAACTATGTCTCTGGAGCGGCTACAGAACAAATCTCATTTCTCTCTAATACTGGAGCGTTGGGTTGTTCATTCAGGAAGTACGTACCTTTCGGACGGATTCGAAAAACAATAATTAACCAAGAAATTATAATGCACTCATAAAAATAGTAAGAATGTACATATATATTTAGTAAAAGTTGACACAATTACTTCATTCGTTCTATAGACGAATAATATGAAACAATATTCATACAACAAAAAGAGTGTAGCTTATTGGCAGTTAATTTTACAGTTGGCTACAAAATTGAAATAGATTTACTAAAAACAATCTTTACATCAATTGCCACAAACGGCTAGAAATAATTCTCTTTTGAGATCTGTGGTAACATGAAAGTATGGAGATACTTTTACAGACACCTGCACATTATAAAGGGTTCGGTTTGCCACAAACATAAATATAGAAAAACATACATAGGACTCACCCTGTTTCAAACTTATTCACTGGAGTAGGTTTTAAACCGACAATTTGTTCTGTTATTATTTCGAGTAATCTCGCGTTAATTGGTTATTTTATCTTATTCGCCCAGTGTATTAGTATAGCGCGATATGGCTATGGTTTTTCTAAGAGATCGTGAACTATCGAATTGCGGACTTCCGTTATCTTATCTCGGTTCTGGAAGCGTTGACAAAAATAGGCAATTTTTGGAAAAACTACTGTTCACTCGTGCTTTCACTTGGAGCGTTCAATACTTGGTTTGACTTGGTTTGTAGTTGCTTAGTTTAATGGTTTCTGAAGCTCACTACATTGACGATTTTACTTGGTACTTTTCTCATCATTATTTTACGATACTGTGATTCGACGGACTTCTTAACCTCACTTTTGAGAGAAACATATTACCGGAGTAACGACTATGATATAACTAGCTTGGCTACTGTTCTAAGACTGATTATTTGCTGGTTCGCATTTTATGCTTTTATACTATTCAACACTGGCTCGCGTCATGCGTTATTTTCATTCCCATACCCGTTATCTTCAACTGGTCATAATATTTAATAATTAATAGGTTTGTTTCGTTCCTCTACGCATGAATAAATACGATGAAGTTTTTATGAGTAGATTTTTGATGGCTGTCATTTATCTTATAGATGTATTGCGTTTTTCGGTTGTTATGATTCCATAAACAAAGTTTTATGATATTTCATATCGCGTTGCAATGTCAACAATTTTGGGAGTTATGATTGTGTTTACCAAGTATATCGATCCGTGGACGTTAATAGCTGTATAAATAAAGGGTTTTATTAGGACATTTTTTAAATTTCCCTTCCCATCTTGGAAGTAATGGTTTTGTTTACCTCGTAATTTTGATAAATTAGGGGGGTCGGAGGATGGACGAGTTATCTTGCGTTTCTTTAATTCTTTTCGGATGTGCTTATCAGCGTTTGTCGCTTATTCGAATTTAAAACCTATGTTCATACCCATGGAATTTATTTTCGGGCTATAAAGTTCTTATTCAGTAATATCATGTTGCTTTTTTAGCGATGAGAGTTTTTCTGTAATTATGGGGCTCAACAATCTGCCTCCCCCAGTATCGTTTCCACAAACTCTCCGCATTTGGTGTTATTTCTTATTTTTTGAGTTGAGAGAATTAATTGATACAGCATTTTAATTTCATCTCAGTGTAACATACTAAACACACTCCACAAAGAATATAAACAAATAATAATTCCAAAGGGTGAACTGCGTTTTTTTCATGGCAGAAATTATGAAAAATGTTTATTGGTAATTATTGAGAGCAAAGTGGGGGATTCAAAGGAGATATTTGAGGAATCGGACTCAAAAAACATCTCAAAATCACTAAAATAACTTGCAAAATGATATATTTTTTCTATCGATTTCTCAGTTCAAACGATCAATTCATGATGATATTTCTAACCGATATGTTATAATAACCTTGGTTTGACTTTCATTGTAAATAGGATTTGGTACATACGTATCATTACATACACCTGTGATTGAGTCTGTTGGATCAAATACATAAATAAACACTGTGTTGTTTCATACTTTTTCCAGTGCAAATATATTCCTCAAAAATATTTCTTTTGAATCCCTTATTTTCAATAATTATCAATAAACATTTCTCATAATTTCGTTCATAAAAAAGACGCAGTTTGCACTTTGGAGTAACGATTTGTTTATATTCTTTGTGAAGTGTTTAGTCTATTTTACTGGGATGAAATGAAAATGTTGTATAAATTAATTCTCTCGATGAGTCATTATTTTTGTTTCATATGCTTTTAGCAGAAATATTTTCTCAGCTGCATATCACTTCCTCTGATAAACATTCAAAGAGAAATTGAAATTCTTACTCGTGAATAATTTCACCAAGTGAATCAATTTTTCTATGGACCAAACTTATACTGGATAAACCAAGGATATATAACAGTGCCAGCTGTTACAATTTTGTAAATGAATTGTTTTCAGAGCAGCCCTCGTAAATGTCTGAGGAACTAACCTGGCAATCCATTTCGCCCACAATATCTGTATACAGAGTCCAGTAAGATGTTCCAGTTTCGCTACTCAAGAACCACCCAGCCAATAGGCTGGACATTTGGGACAAGAGTTTCTTGAGACCTGGTATGCTCTCCCCCTCGTTTCGGTTTCCTCGGTTGACTAAGCACAAAACGTATCTGCAAAAAAAAACAAATTGTGTAGTGATCATTTGGTACTCAGGAAAAAAACTGATCTGACAGCTAATGTTCTTAACGTCAAATATTGTAATGCTCTTGGCTGAAGGAACAAGAAGGTGAACTACTGTTTCCCTTCGACAAAAATACATATCTCCGTGCAAACGCTATTAAATTAGACGGAAGGAATGCGGGGTGATTTCCGACAAAGAAGTAAGATCTCGTAAATTATTTGATATGATAACACAACCCATTGAAACGCATCATAAATATGAACATTCCTTGTACGCTGACAGCTAATAGTTCGTAAATTTGAAACCAACAGTCATAAAAGACGACGGGTGATAAATTCATATACGATAATCCCCTCATACGGCGGGATACTTGTTACACGCTGGAATGCGAGGGGAAACATAAAAGGGTAGACCGACCCATAAATTATGTTTATTACTACGCGTGATTTTTGAAGCCCGCTATTGTTCCTATATATATATATGAGCCGCACATAACCAAAGAGATCAGAAGTGATAAGACGTTCACGAGTTAAATATGTAATATTGGAAGTGTTCTAGACTCCTCAAGTAAAAATGTTTAGTTCAGAGGTACATCAGAGTGTAAATTTCAGAAAAGGTCTTATACTACAAAGCAATGGTGTCTCAGTTAACTCCGCAAATAGAAACTATCTTCAAAAGAAGCTAAATAATTATATTTTGAATCATTGAACGCGTAAAAATTGGTAATCCAAAATAAAAATCATTTAACAATCAAAGGAGGTGTTGTTCTCTCTAGTCAAAGGGTAAGAAATTGCATGCATTGTTAGTTGGCCAGATATTCATATTGTAATAAATAATCATTCAACTATTTGATGATCATAGTGGGTTCAAACTTTGGATCAACCAACAGTTATTTTACTAGGTGTACTATATTCGTTTTACTATCAAGTTTATCTTATATTCAAATTCATAATTGCATAATCTGTTATTTTTATACAATATAAATATTATTATTTTCATAAATGTATTATTCCCGAAGAACTCTATAAGATCAGTGGCGTATCACAGATGAACCTTCTCACGCTCATATATTGGTGGGGATTTCTACGAACCGCTCCGCAGATATCTTCTGTTGTTTTTCTTCGGATTAACGACACCCAGTATAGTTGAGGAGGTAGGCCGTATTGTATCAGAATGAACAATGTCAAAACATAACGCGGTCAGAAAGTAACAACGTCAAAACATAACAGGAGCAGAAAGAACTTCATCAGAATGAATTTGTATCAGAACTAGACATCATCAGAAATTAACATTGTCAGAAACGGACATTATCAGAACGTACTTTTATCAGAACTGAACTTTATCAGAATCATAACAATCAGAACTGGACATCATCAGAAACGAACATTGTCAGAACCGGACATTATCAGAACAACTTCTGTCAGAACGAATTCACAGAATTAACAAATCAGAACTGGACATCATCAGAATCTAACATTGTCAAAACCGACATTATCAGAACCATACATTATCAGAACCGTACATTATCAGAACAGTATATTATCAGAAAGGGACAATATCAGAATCAATCCGCATTGTCATTCGGAATTCAAACGACAAACATTAGTTACACTACTTCGTCATAGATGGTGTT
This sequence comes from Gonioctena quinquepunctata, assembly GCA_018342105.1. Lineage (NCBI taxonomy): Eukaryota > Metazoa > Arthropoda > Insecta > Coleoptera > Chrysomelidae > Gonioctena > Gonioctena quinquepunctata. The sequence goes on from JAFIRS010004077.1 coordinate 67,471, forward strand.
ATTTCTTCAATAAATCAGAAAATGATTCATCATAACTGTGGTACAGAGAATTCATTGTCAAATCACATATGATATTTCGCATATATGTAGCATCATTTAATATTTTGAAAAACGTGTTGGATTTGAAATTCAATCACTGCTGGACATTTATACCATGATATCTACTGTTGGATTACGAATAAATCAAAATCAGTCGTAATTACCCAAAACAAGTCATCATTGCGTCGGTTTGATCATTTAAAGCAACTTTTTTCGGTCAGAAATATAATTTTCGTTGTGGACGGTGCGTTAGAGTAAACAGTAAAAGTTTGTGCTATAAATAGAAACAGTGATTCAAATGTAAATTCCAGTTCAATTTCCAATAATCAGCCAATGTCATGCACGTTTATTTTTTGCCTAATAGTTCAGAAAATTACGTCAAAATTCCAGTTTTCTCTACTGGTCGTGGAGAGACAAATTCCCAAGTCAAAATTCATTTCGGCTATCAATTCAAAGAAAAGTGGAGGGGCACAACTCCAGGAGTCCGCTGAGGTGCAGCAAACCAACAGGGTTGCTATCCCTCCCATTACTATTACAGATAAAGTGGATGTGTCAATGAATTTTCGACCGTAAAATTAGAACGTCAAAGCACGCCAAAAATCTTTTTGAAGGCATAAACATTTTTCCCATGGTCCCTGACGATTATTGCTGTTTCTAAATTTTCAATTGATTCCTCACAATTCTAGCAGCCTCCCCGAGGACAAAAGGCTCAGAGTCACCTTCAAAGGCGTCATTGAATTGATTGTGGCAGATATAACGGACGATTTGAATGCAAAGGGATTCACCATCGAATCTGTGATCAGGTTGAAAAACTTAACAAAGACAGGAGTCACAATCAGAGGATATTCAAGTATGCGGAAGCTCATGAATATTCTCTCGTTAGGGTTGCGATTGATTATGATATCGACGACCTCTCCCATTTCAAACGACCCAGACATTCCGTTGAATGATGAGTCTATCTACTAGTCGTACTAAAATTAATTGGAGAGTCCTTATTTGTTCAAAATTACAGTTTCTCTCAATACCAGCCAGGGAGCTTTGAACTGTTTTTGAGGACACTGCGCCGCGCCCCGATTTTAAAACTATATATTCACACGTATTTGTATGCGAAATATTAATTACCAGAATAGGTACTCTGCTTCATATCACGACAACGGTGGGTTGCACAAAAAAATATGTTGAACTTTATATGTAGAAAGTTGAGAACATTTGTTATTTTCTTATTCGCATGATTGGCCTCTCATACACGTGGTTTTACAATGATTTTTCCACACCATTTCTGATTTATTGAAGAGGTAACACCATCTATGACAAAGTAGCGTAACTGATATTTGTCGTTTGAATTCCTGCTTTCGGACGATTACCGATTCTGATATTGTGCGGTTATGATGATGTACAGTTCTGCTAATATACGAGTCTGATAATGTACGGTTCTGATAATAGGCGCTTCTGGTAATGTCCGGTTCTGACTCTGTTCATTTCTGATGATGTGTGGTTCTGATAATGTGCTTTTCTGATGATGTCCTGTTCTGACTATGTTCGTTTCTGATGATGTTCTGATAAACGTACGTTCTGAGAAAGTTATATTCTTCTATTGTTAGATTCTGATGATTATGTTTTGTCATTGTACGTTTCTGATGATTTCCGATTCTGATGCAATTTCATTCTGATGGAGATCTTTCTGATGTTGTTAATTCTGATCAAATGCGTTTCTAATGTTTTCCGTTTCTGATACTGTTATGTTTTGACGTTGTTATTTCTTAGCACAATCTGATAGTTTTATATTCTGATCATTTACGGCCAATCGTTGAGGATTAATCTTAACATCATAACGAGCAATCGTAACCAATGGTCTCTGATAGAGTTGATTTTTTATTCTCTATAAGATCAGTGGCGTAACAGATTGGTGTTGCGGGTGTGGTGTGTTAATTCATAACACCCTGTATACGGGCCATATTGATCAAATTATTTTCAATGAATAATTCAGTCAACCTCACCAACACACGGCAATGATAACGGAATATTGTGAACATGCGAAATCATTCTGATTCGGCAAACAGGTGTGCCGCCAGCCCAGCATTTATTCGTCAAACATATTTGACACTGCCTTCACTGATAATATGGACGATTCGGGCACCAGGACAGTACTTTTTATAATTGTACCAGGAACGTAAAAATACTGCTAGTATATGAATTTCGCATTTGCCGGGCAATGCAAATGAACACCCGTCGTAGAGATCTTCTTTGTTTTGGTGTTCCAATTATTTTAAATTTATTTTTTAGGCACAAGGGACTAAATATGTTACTTTTTAGCATGAGTGCGTGAAATAATGTCACTACGACATTAAAAAGTCAAATAAAAAGTCACTATTGAATGACGTTATTACGAAAATAGTTATTTTCCTACGAGTATGTGGAAAAGTGCACATTTTTTAATGATTTGTCATGTGGAAAGAAGCACTTTTCCGCTCTAGTGCGATAATAGTATATTACATTACTAGTGCGGAAAGTGACATTTTTCACACGAGTGGGACTTATTGTGGCACGAGGCGCGTAAGCCGAGTGCGACAATCACACGAGTGTGAAAACTCACTTTCGCGCAAGTAGTGTACGCTACTTTTCCTACGACCACCTATTTTATTAAACAATATGTAAATATTAGATCGTGTATATCGAGTTGCCTGACTAATCTTACGTTTTATATGTGACAGTCTATGTTTGAATATTGTTTCTATAAAAAGTGCACATGAATTTAGAATTACTTTTATAGTGAAATAAAAAAATAACGATAATTAACGTTTATTTGAAAAAATTACAATAAGTAAGTACTTATTAGATACAACTGGGCAACAAATTGAATTATTTGGAACCATAAAAAATAAAAAGTAAATTGGTTATTATTACAATTTGTGAATTGTAACGGTGTTTGCGAAAGATTCGTTTCCATATTTTCTCGGATGCTGCTTGTAATTATTGTGCTCATCGAAGAAGTTGAGGGTTTTAAATTTATGTTTTCTAATATGGCTGATTGAGCATCAGTGTCTTCCGAAGTTCTACGTACAGCGCTGACAATTTTAGTGGCGGTGTTCATTCTGTTGATGTGAGAATCATCTATATATCCCTCAGCGACAGCAGAGGATTTCCATCCTCCGTGTCTCTTGAGAGTGGTAATATCTCCTCCTGCATCTACTAGGATCGTAGCTGAGGATCTTCGGAAACAATGATTGGTGTAAGTTTCTGGATTCTCAAGTTTAAAAAATTTTGCTACTAAGGTGGGTACAGATCCCATTTTGTTGATACCCACCACTTGCTTGGTGCATTTTTGGTGTTGGTAGTTAAGAAAAACCTCTTTTCGTGGGTTTCTGGTCTTAATTTAGCATATTTTTTATAATTTTCATAAAATTCATCCGTAATATTGAATTCTCTATCTATTTTATTTTTTGTATTTTTAATCTTAACTATTGCTGCTGAACCTAGATCTTCAATGTCGTCTACAGTAATTTTTATTAACTCTTGCTTGCGACATGCTCCTGATATACCGAAAATTGAAGCAACCTGTGAGTTAACAAAATTCTATTGGTAAATTAATGAATAAGACATTGCTTAATAAGTAGAAATTGATCATCAGGAGTTATTGTAATAAACTGATTTATCTGCTGGGTTGTTAAGATCATTGATTTTATTGGTTTTTAACCGTCATTTTCTCTTTTTGAAAAAGCTTTCACCTTACGATATTTTGAGATATTTATGTTATGATTAATGTATAAAGTAGTGCGCAGCATGGAGTACAGAGACCACAGTGTATTTGGTCGTACTTTCTTAGATAATTCATCTATGTATGCTAGGATCACATTTTCAGAGAAAGAACTTTTGATTTATTTTATTCTTCTCCAGTTGAGAAATTCATTATAAGCTCGTTCATATCTATCTCTAGACTTTTCTGGTAGAATTTGTAAAGAGGTTATTTTTGCTACCACTATGATTTCTGGTGGAGCGCAATCCAATTCATTTTCAGACTCCATTAATTACGAAGATATTTAATATGCGTGGGATAGGTAATAAACTAAACTAAAACTTTTGTACAACTCTGAGATTTAACAAGGTTTTACTTTCGATCATGTACCTACTATCACGAAATGTCTATTTTTTGTGGTATTGTGTCGTGGAATTGTTTCAAAGCCTACTTAGCTTTTTAAATTTTCAAATAATGTGCCCGCGCCTGGTTCTCTGGTTGCCTATCTTAGATACAGGTAGTTCGTATTAAAACAAACTACTGAAATAATTATAAATTAACAGTTTAAGCTTTCGTTGTTATCCTTTAATTATATGAACTTAAAAAATAGCTAAATTTTGTTTTAATAAAATGAAAATACAAGAAATATCATAATTCTATTAATGTAAATCGACTAACGAAATATACATATATCTGATAACGTTAATTCAAATCTGAATTAGCTCAGATGGAAGAGTATACGGTAAATGACCGCAAGGTTGTGGGTTCGATTCTCGGCGTCAACATTTTTTTTTTTCTTTATTTTCTACGAATAATTAGTTATTAGTCCAGTTTTTATGTAAATAATATCAATAAGGAAGAGCAAAAAATGATTACATCTGTAAATCTTACAGGATTCACGGGTTTGACGGCTTATTGACAGCCGTGCGGAAAGTTTCTTTCCGTACGGGTGAGAATGAAGGTCATTTTCCATGGGAGTAGAGAGTGCGATGTGTTACTTTCCTATGTGGTCGTAGAAAAATAACAATTTTATCATTACCTTTCACACTGGGGTGTGGTTTTGGTGAATCTGTAAGCCCTGTTGACTCTTGATAATGGTTCAATGATTTCCAAGTTTATGGTATCTGCGAGTTTATCCGCTATTTCCTTGGATTCGCCAATATTTCGCGTTGACCCAGAATTTTCTGCCAGGCGTAGTAGATCCTGTAACAAAAGATTGAGTTTCATTGAAAAGTTCTGGAAAGTAAGCCATAGCAAGGAAGATGTGAAACAAATATAGATATTTTATCGAGGGTGATATCATAAGTGCTAGGGGTTTTATCGCTCTTTTTTTTTCGAGGAAGCATTTTGCCTGGAAATTTTCCCGAGTGCGATTTGAGGTCTTATTATCTGATTAAACCACGAAAGAGAAGTGGTTCAGTCTTTGATAATAATAATAATAATAATAAAAAACTTTATTCATGGTAAGTATAAATTTCAATTGCATACAAAACGATAAGAACAAGTTGAGGTGCGATAAGTACTGTTGTACTTGTTTCGCAATAAAAATAACAGAGGTAGAGAATAATTAATCAATCTAAATAGACAATAAAATTTCCTAAATTACCTAAATAATCAATAAATTTTCCTATCTGTGACATTGTGTAAAAAGAAGAAAAATTAATGTATAAGCCATTTAACAAATTCATAATAATATAGATAAAAATTGTTTAAAAACAGGGATAGAAAATTCATAAACATATAGATACATCAAATGGAACGATTATAGAAAATACATAAGATTGGTATCAGCTTGCCATAGGATATTCATTCAAGTAGATTTATTACAAATTGTCGTTCTTTTTCAAAGAGGAATAGTTTCAATTTATTCTTGAACATAGGTCTCGAAGTTATGTTTTTCATGTTGTCTGGTGTATTATAAAACTTAACTGCAGAGTAGGAGTATGCCCTTTGAGATATAGATTTTTTCAGTATAGTTGGAAAAGTAAGTTGCGTATGGTGACGTGTGTTGTATTGATGGTTCCTAGATTTTGCTTTATTTCCACTGAAATGGTATTTCACGTTAGTACAATAATAATATAGTTGTCTAAGGCCCATAATTCGACATTCTCTATATAGTCTATCTGAGGAGAACCGCGAACTTTTAGACAGAATTAGTTTAAGAAATCTTCTTTGTAATACTCCTATTGCATTTAGATGTGTTCGTAAAGCTGCTCCCCAGGCAGTGATGCCATATCTCAGATGGCTTTCAACTAGGGCGAAATATAAAAGTTTGAGGTCTCGGAGTGGTAGGCACTTTTTGAGACAACGGAATCTGTAGAGGACCATTTGGAGCTTTTTTATAGTGTAACGTCTGTGAGAATCCCATTTCATATTACTGTCTGAATATATACCTAGGTATTTTATTTCTTTCACAGAATGAATAGTCAAAGTATTTCCTTGCATGTCGATATCAAGTTCTCTGAACGGGCAGACATCGGATATATTACAACTGAATGGTAGGAAGTTTGTTTTTGATAAATTAACTGTTAAAAGCCTGTAGTCAAACCATTGCTTGACTAGTTGGAAATCTGTCTCTACTTTGTTTTTACGAGCGGTCCAAGTTTCCGCCTCGTAAAATATTGCAGTATCGTCTGCAAATCCAATTATCTTACCAACACTGTTCAGTTTGAATAAATCATTAATATACATATTGAATAATAAGGGACCCAATACTGTGCCTTGAGGCACACCACACTCAATTTGCCTTTGGTCACTTTTAACATTAGCTACCCTTACTATTTGCTGTCTATTTTGTAGATAGCTTTCAAAAATTTTCAAGCAATTTCCTCTGATGCCATTTATTTCTAGGGTTTTCAAGAGTAGCTGATGATCGACCGTATCAAAAGCCTTCGTCAGATCTATAAACAGGCATAATGAGGGTCTACCTTTTTCCAGGGATTTATGAATCTCTTCTGTTAGTTCCAAAATAGTGTCTTCGGTGGAAGTTTTCGTGAAATGAGCTCATATTTATTTACAAATGATATTAGTCTATTTTTCAGTAATTTTTCAAAAACTTTTGAGAGATGAGTGATAAGGGAAATGGGTCTGTAATTATTTGTGTCTGTTTTGTCTCCTTCTTTATGTATCGGGGTAACTAAAGTTATTTTGAAACTGTCGGGCCACATACCAGTTGATAATAATTCATTTATGATGAATGCTAGGGGGTCCAGTATGTAGGCTGAGATGGATTTCAGTACTTTTGCTCTGATTTCGTCAATTCCAACCGATTTATTATTTTGTAATTCACCAATCAGGGAGTTGAGTTCTTTCTTATCAGTAGGTGTTAAGACTAAGGAATTGGGTAGCCTATTATTTGTTGGAATGTAATTGGGATTATTTTTAATTTTACTTGCCAAGTTTTAGCCAAATCCTATGAATTTGTCATTGAATTCATTGGCCATGTCTTTCTTATTTTCCAATATTGTTCCACAATCTGTTTTGATAGCTTTAATATTACTGGGTATTGAACTTGTCCCAGTGAGTTCTTTTACTATTTCCCATAGTTGTTTGGTACTCTGTTGTTTGTTTTCTATTTTATTTTTATAGTAATTGTATTTTGTTTTTTGTAGCTGATTCGTTACGATATTTTTGTATTGCTTGTATTGATTTTTCAAAATAATACTATCAGGGTATTTCAGTAGAGTTTGGAACATGTCATTTTTTTTATTGATCATCCTCAGTAATGAGCTAGTTAACCATGGAGCTATTTTTGTGCTTTTCCTATGGGACTTTTTCAGTTCAGTGCATTCATTCAGCGTGTTTATAATGATGGCCAGAAAATCGTTCAAAGCTTTATTTGGATCTAATGCGGTATAAATCGACTCCCAGGTTATATCTCGTAGTTTCTCATGCATTTTATTATAATTGTGGTATTTGATGTGTCTGTTTTTGACTGGTGTGCTATTTTTAGTATCTAAGTTACAATTTGCAATATTGTGGTTGAATGATCTGTTATATTGGTTTTCACAATAAGAGGCATGATCATGTCTATGGTATTGTATAACTTTAATTTGATGAAAATATGATCTAGAGATGAATCGAGTCTAGTAGAGTTATTGATGGTGGACATGTAACCATATTCGTTTAAGATATTCAGGTATTCCATTTTGTTGTCATCATCTTTCAGTAGATTTATATTTAAGTCGGCAATAAATAAGCAGTAGTCATTTGATTCAGATTGATAACTTTCAAAGTAAGTTTGGAGAGTAATCAAGAATTCGTTTATGTTAGAAGCTGGTGACCTATAGCAAGCTGTTACAAAAATTGATTTATTTCTATATTTTATTATCGTTTTCAGGAATTTGATATGTCTTATTTCAATAATATCGTGTTCAAATTCATATGCATTTTTTATGTAAATTATGGTACCATCATTGTTGCTATTTATATAATCATTTTATTTTTATCTGAGTTCCTAGACTATAATATTTTTCTTATGTTAAAAATAATAGTTGCCTTGAAGTTGTTGTTGATGAAAAAGTTTTGACAAATATAGACATTTTTTGACTAGAAGAATTTCAATCCTTTAAAATCGGTCATTCGGCCGTATACAAAAGAAATATACGTATTTCAGGTGAGAATAAACTTTACAAATGGTCCTTCGCTGCCAACAGAACTAATCTGTGGATAAATGTCGGCAAATGTTGGTTTAAGACGTAGTCAGAGAATCAAAGAAAAAGGTGAAGATAGAAAAAGGGTAGCTTCTCAAGTTAAATCCTGTCTGGAGCTATTGAAGTCTCATAGCTGCATAACTGAAGGAAGTGAAACCAGAACTGCACCAAAGATGAGTGAGACTTTCAAAATGTCCAAATCGGTTCCTGCGGAGTCCCGAGGTTCCAGGTCAAGAGGAAGTCGAACAACTTCAAAGACAAAGAAAAGCGATTCCAAGCGTCAACAAGCGGAACTGGAATTTGCACTCGAAAAGAAGAAATTGGAGCAAGAAGAGCTTCGAAGAAAACAAGAGATGCTAGACATTGAGCTAGCATTGAAACTATCGAAACTGGAAGATGAAGAGTTGTGTTCAGAAAAGAGTGAGATCAGTGAGATGGTGAGTAGACCTGACATAAAAAAATGGGTCGAAGGTGAACATCCATGGCAAGATAAACTGGATGGAGCTTCATTTTCAAGTGCGAAAAAGGAAGAGAAGGTAAAGAATAATGTTTTAATAACTAATTCTCCCGAGAATAATTGCCAATTACCTGATTCTCAATTCGCAAAATTTTTAGCGCGGCAGTCAATGCCAAAAGAATTGCCAATATTCAGTGGTAATCCTATGGAATGGCCAAATTTCATTTATCAATATAAAAATTCGACGAAGGTATGTGGTTATTCTCAGGAAGAAAATCACTGTAGACTTCAAAAGTGTCTGAAAGGAAATGCTTTGAAAATTGTCCAAAGTCTACTCATTATGCCCCAAAATGTCGACAGAATAATGAGCATTTTGGAAAAAGGTTCGGTCAGCCACAACACATTATTTTTATGCTTCTCGAAAAGTGAAAAATTCCCTTTTGTGAAAGAGGAAAGACTTGACTTACTTATTCTCTTTTCCGATGAGGTTAAAAATCTTGTTGGAACTATAGAATCACTAAACGAGAAAGAACACTTACAAAATCCTATTTTATTGCAAGAATTAGTAGATAAACTGCCAAATTCATACAAAATGATGTGGATCGAATATATTTCACAAAAAGAAATGTACGAATTCAAGCTCTTTGAATTCTGTCAATGGCTCGACCAAAAATCTATGACAGCTTGTCAAATCGAAATGCCAAAATGGTCAGAAATGCCATTTGACAAAATTCAATATACAGGGCGAAATTCGGGTAAAAAGAACACTACCTTAACTACAATGGACAAAAAAAAATGTATTTGTTGCAAGAAAGATTTGCACTATTTGAACTCGTGTAATAAATTCAAATCTCTGTCTGTGGATGAAAGATGGAATTTGGTAACATCCAATAAAATATGCTTTTCATGTCTTGTACCTTTTCATAGTGTTAATGTTTGCAGAAAAAAGAACATTTGCAACATCAACAATTGTAAAGATTTTATCACCGTCTTTTACACAAATGTGAAAATCAAAATGAAGATACAAATCTAGATGTCACTTCGAATGATATTGAAAAAGTGAATGATTTGGAAGTTAATTGTCACATCTCAACAAACAAACACGTTTTACTCAAAATTTTGCCTGTCGTCATAAATTATAAAAACACAAACTCTACAACATATGCACTTCTAGACGATGCCTCGACTGTAACCCTAATTGATGAAGATTTGGCAAATGAATTGGATCTTCAAGGACCTCAGCAGTCATTGTGTATTCAATGGACTAACAATCAAGTTAAGGAACAAGAAGATTCCAGAGTTGTCAGCTTCACAATAAGATCACCAGAAGACAACGATAGGGAATTCCAGTTGAGACATGTCAGGACGATGAAAGGTTTAGCACTACCTAGCCAGACAGTGGACTCAGGTGAGATTTCCAAGCGATATCCCTATGTAGATAATAAAATTGTTTCAATGAAAAATTCCAAACCTAGGATATTGATTGGTCAGGACAATTGGCCCTTATTGGTCAATAGAAAAATCATTACCGGTCCATGGAATGGCCCAGCGATGAGTAAAACATTACTGGGTTGGGTAATCCACGGAAATATATGTACCGGTCCTGAAAATAATGATTCACAATTTCTACATTTGTTTGTTACACTAATGAAAAGGTAATAGATGATATAGATTTATTACATGAGCTCGTGAAGGAGCAATGGAAAATTGACATTTCTGGAATAGAAAAATATGAGAAGGCCTTGTCCAAAGAGGATAAAAGAGCTCAAGATATTTTGGACAGAACAATGAGAAGAATTGGAAATAGATGGGAGACCGGCCTCCTTTGGAGAGATGAAGATAAGATTCTTCCAGACAGTGAACAGAATGCTCGAAACAGGTTGGCATGCACAGAAAGAAAAATGAAGAAAAATTCCATTTATGGTCGGACATATTGCGACAAGATGGATGATCTTTTGAAGAAAGGGTATATTCGAAAACTATCGGAAGAAGAAGCTCAAATAACATCATCCAAAACATGGTTTCTTCCTCATTTCGGTATTGTAAACCCTAATAAGCCCAATAAACTTAGAATAGTGTTCGATGCATCATCAAAATCAAATGGCATTAGTTTGAATGATTGTTTGATGACAGGACCTGATTTATATAATTCCCTTCATACAATTCTGCTCAATTTCAGGATAAAAAAATATGCATTTACTGGAGACATCAAAGAAATGTTTCTACAAGTTAGAGTCCGCCAAGAAGACTGTGCAGCACAGAGGTTCTTATGGCGTGGAATGGATACATCCAGAGAACCAAGCGTTTATGAAATTGGTGTTGTCTTTTTCGGATCTTCCAATGGACCATGTCTTGCACAGGAGGCGAAAAATCGGAATGCTCGAGAGTTCAGTAAGGAATTTCCCGAAGCAGTGAAAGCCATAAACGAACAACATTATATGGACGATTATCTTGGTAATGCTGACTCCATTGAGGAGGGTAAGAAAATTATTAAGGATATAATATATATTCATTCGAAAGGAGGATTCAACATATGTAAATGGGTTGCAAATTCTCCAGAAATCATTAAAAATATTGATCCAGCATTGAGATCAATTGATTTGAAAGACTTCGAATCGAACAGCGAAAATAAAATCGAAAGAATTTTGGGCGTTTTTTGGAACCCCTTTGATGATTCATTCACATTTCAAACTAATTTCCATAAAACTGATAAGGACATATTGACAAACAGACGAAGACCAACAAAAAGAGAAATTTTAAAACGTGTTATGAGTATTTTCGATCCATTAGGATTTTTGACAAATTTGACAATTCAAATTAAAATTCTACTACAAGATATTTGGAAAATAAAACTTGGATGGGATGATGAAATTACGGATATTTTAAACGAAAAATGGCAGCTGTGGTTATCAGATCTCTGGAACATCTCTTCTTTTAAAATTCCAAGGGTTTATTTCACTATTGATCGAACTAAATCTGATATTCAGTTACATTTGTTCTGTGATGCTTCTGAAAGATCTTATGCCACAGTAGCTTACTTACGATGCCTAGAGAATGAAAAGGTTCAAATAGCTTTCATCAGTGCAAAAGCAAGGGTGACCCCCATAAAAAAACCTGTATCGATTCCGAGATTGGAATTGCAGGCAGCATTGTTAGGAGCTCGCCTAGGGCAATATCTAAATGAAAATTTGGATTTGAAAATAGGAAAAGTGATTCATTGGACTGACTCTAAAACGGTTTTGCATTGGATAAGATCCGAATCACACAGATATAAAGTCTTTGTGGCCCAACGATTAGGTGAAATACAGAATTTAACCGACGTTAATCAATGGAGGTATATCAGCTCCACCGAAAACGTTGCCGACGAAGCCACTAAAAGGCATCAAAATATGGATTTTTCTTCCAACAGCCGATGGTTACATGGACCATGTTTCCTCGAACTTCCACAAGAAAACTGGCCCATGGAGAAAATGAATGATTCTCCGGAATCCATTGACAAAAAATGTTGGAAGAAAGAAAGGAATATGTTTTTATGAGTTACTCCAACACAGATATACCAGTTCCATCAATGCAATATTTTTCGAAATGGACAAAATTAAAAAGATCAACGGGTGGATTAAAAAAAAAGGGGTATTGCTCTTACACCTGTTGATATCAAATATGTGAAAGGGGAAAAGAACTCGAATAATCTACAAAAGATAAAAGACTTGAAAACACTTTTTTCGGAAATTGAAGAACTCAACGCAGGAGAAATTATGGCTGCAGAAAAACTTTTATATAAGAAAATCCAAGGCGATACATTTCCTGAAGAAATAGGGAGATTGAAAAACAATATTTCCCTAAGGAAAGAGAGTAGATTATATACTCTATGTTGTATCATGGATAAAGATGGATTACTACGCTTGCAAGGGAGAATGGACAATATGGTAGACGTCCATGAGGATTTCAAGAACCCCATTATTCTAGACCCTAAACACCAGATCACCAAGCTCATTATTCAACATTATCATGAAGAAGTTCATCATCATGGTCAAGAAATAGTGGTCAATAGCTTGAGACAGAAATATTGGATCATACGACTCAGACAAGCAGTAAAAGCAGTAGTAGGACGATGCCAAAAGTGCAAGAATCGAAAAGCTACTCCCAATATTCCTATGATGGGTCAACTGCCACCATGTAGGCTCGAACCTACCATTCGACCATTCATTAGGACAGGCGTCGATTACTTTGGACCTCTCATGGTTAATGTCAAAAGAAGCCATGAAAAACGTTATGGTGTCATTTTCACGTGCATGACCACTAGAGCTGTTCACTTGGAAATCGCATATGACCTCAGTACTGATAGTTTCATTCAAGTATTGAGACAATTTGGATGCAGATTTCCCAAAGAGTTATACAGTGATAATGGATCTAATTTCAAGTCTGCTCAACGTGAACTACAAGACTCTTCAGAAAATTTAAATCAGACAGAAATCATGAAATTTTGTTCTCTCAGGAACATATCTTGGAAATTCAACCCCCCTTTGAGTCCAAACATGGGCGGAGCATGGGAACGTCTTATAAAAATAATAAAGAAATTGATGAAAGAAATTCTACACGTGAAATTTCCACAAGAATATGTTTTACGAACTGCATTTGCAGAAATTGAGAATATAATAAACTCACGACCTCTTACTCACGTATCTCTGGACTCTGAGGACTCTGAACCACTCACTCCAAATCATTTTTTGATCGGGCCTTCATATGCTGCGATGTCTTGTATCGATCTCACGAAAGAAAATTTCAATTTGGTTTCAAAATGGAAAGCAGCACAAAAATTGGCCGACATATTTTGGAAAAGGTGGACACACGAATACTTACCCTATTTGACGAAGAGAAGCAAATGGCAACAAGAAACTCCCAGTATACAGAAAAATTATATTGTTATCATAGTTGATTCCCATGGACTTCGGAATACTTGGCCCAAAGGAAGAGTCATCAATCTGTATCCAGGCAACGACAATAGAATTAGGATAGTCGACGTTCAACTAGCCAACGGAACAATCCTGAGAAGACCTGTATCAAGACTTTGTGTTTTGGACATACAAAGGAAAACTGAAATCCAGTAATTGTTCTTCTACCCTAGTACAATTACTGGGAGGGAGAGTGTTGCTATTTATATAATCATTTTATTTTTATCTGAGTTCCTAGACTATAATATTTTTCTTATGTTAAAAATAATAGTTGCCTTGAAGTTGTTGTTGATGAAAAAGTTTTGACAAATATAGACATTTTTTGACTAGAAGAATTTCAATCCTTTAAAATCGGTCATTCGGTCGTATACAAAAGAAATATACGTATTTCAGGTGAGAATAAACTTTACAATCATTTTGATTAAATTCACCTTGGTTATAAATTAATGAATATCCCGATATATTGTAAATATTTGTATCATGTATTTTCCTAGTTTCTGTTAACACCAAACAATCAAATTCAATGTGAACATCGTGAAGGAAAATTTTCAATTCATCAATGTTTTTATCGATGCTGCGTATGTTGTTGTGTAGTATTTTGAAGCTGTGTTCATTATTCACTCCTAATATATCTTTATATTCTTGGGCATTTTCAAGTGTATAGGTTTCAATCGGATTTGCTTCAAAATCTCTAATGTATTGATCCATTTTTTATCAGTGGGAAAAAAAAAATAAACAATATACTTTAACAATCGCCTTCAATCACAAAAGTCACTTCCAGAATGATAGTGTGAAATCAACAAGAAATGCATGTAATAACCACCCAAGAATCGCTCTATGTAAAAAAAATATCAGTCAAAGATTTTTAACCTATATTTTGCCAAAAACGTTCAACCTCTTACCATCTGATATTAGAGAACTGAAAAATGTTAGATTATTTTCATGTAAGTCGAGAGAATATATATGTAACCACTATCCCAAATTCATAAGAATTCTGGAAAAAGTATTGATCAGTAATTAGTTCACCTATAGTTATACATATATATATACAGTAGTAGTTATATCACTGGAATTTATTGGAGTTTCATCCATCAACATTGGCTCAGAAATAATTATTTGTAGCTACAAAATTTGTTCAAATGCACAATACAAGTGTTCATTCACTTGGTGCACTAGTAAATAGGCAAATCCTAAAATTGTATTGATATTAATGTTATACAGTTACTATTATAAGTTATTTTTCAAGTACCTCAATGAGGTTAGTATCAAAATATATTTTTTCTTCAATTTTTGTTTTTTACTTTCAAATATAGATCTGTATTATGTAGAACTTCAAATAAATAAATAAAAAAAAAACACATTTGCAGGAACGACGAAAGAAGACAAAAAAGAATTAATTAAAAAAAGAAAGAGAAAAAACAAAACTTACAAACAGATATCTCGTGACGAGAACAATAAATCAGATATAATAGTACATGAGCCTATAGAAATATTTCATTTGCTGGAGGCGCTATCAGAGGTAGAATTCAATCTGGTTATGTATCGTTCCCTTGACTGCTGCGCGATAACAGGTTTTTTCGACTTATTTACCTTGAAATCCTGTTCCTATGTTGGTTTCTTGTTCAGCTCTTTCCTATTTTCAGTTTCCTTGGGGTTTCGTACAGGTGTCTCTGTAGATTTTTGTGTCGATTGTTTACTATTTTGTTTACTATTTTGCATTGAGTTTGTTGGTTCAGTTATCGGCTTCTCTATAAAATTCTCTTCGATCAGCAAAATACTGGGTGTTGGCGGAGCACTATTTGGTTTAGTGTTGCTTTTTTCTTCTAGAGCGTCTAATTCATCTATCCTGTATCCAAGTACCTTCGATAAATAATCGATTTCCTTTAATATAGCAGTTTTCCGAAGAATTTTTATATGCTGACAAATATGCACGCAAGGCTTTGTTTTCTTTCCTTTGTACTTCAGTAAGGTCGTTTACAATGAATATCCTGGTGCCTTTCAATTTTGAACAATTTTTTTAAATTGTTTGTTTTTTCAGATAGGAGATCAGTTCAACTTTCAGAGGACTGTGTTCTGAGCGACCCAGTCCGTAGAAATTATTTATGTCAAATTCAGTAAGACTCACGTTTGGAAGATTTCCTATCGTTTCACATAAAAATGGCAGTGTTATTTCTTGCGGTGTTTTATCCAATCCGAAGATGAGTAAATTATTTTTCCTATTATTTCTGTCTAAATACTCAGGCCGCAAATTGCACGAGTTAAATTTCCTAGAGGCAAAATGCTCGAGAGAAAATTTAAAGAAAAAATGCGATAAAATCCTCTAGCACTAATGCAACTGGACAAAATTACCAGAATTCATATTACATTTTAATTTTCAACGGGGAAAGTTAAAACAATTATTTTCGATCCAAAATCAATGGAATCGTGCCCGAATGATTAGCATCTAAATGTTTCGTTTTACAGATTCATTCATCCACAATGACCATTTACTGCACTTGAACTCACCCAAAAACCTGAAATATATACTGGGTGATTCTCCAAGATGGCTCACCCCTATAACTTTTTTATTATTGGAGATAGAAAAACGAAATTTGGGGGTTGTGTATATTAGTTCAATTTTCATTTTTTGACATGTTTACTTGCTTTGCCGTACTTCCGGTTTGACCGGAAATGATGGCAACTTTTGATTTTTAAATGGGACATCCTATATATTTTTACTTATTTCGATCGAGAATGACATTCTGAATCCAACAACACCTCACTTGTTAATATTTGACAAGTAAAGTCATTTTTATTCCAATTTTTATTTTTCGATCTAGAATGCCATGGATCGTGTAAATCGCTTCATTCTTGATCAAGTAACATGGGAAATATACAACTTTGAGGCTTATGACTTCACAGTCGTTTTAAGAATTATTTAAAAGTCGCAAATTAGTCCATTAAGGTTCTAAATTTTCAAAATTACCTCCTTCTTGATCACGGCAAAGTTCAACTTTTTCAATTGTTGCGCGCACCACATTAATTAGCTGTTCCGCAGTGATGTTCTGGAATGCCACCCTTACTTTATACTCTAGTTCTTAACGAGTAGCTGCTGCTGTGTTATACACCTGATTTTTTATTGTTCCCCAGAGAAAAAAATCTAGCGAAGTAGGATCTGGTAATCTAGAATATGAAAAAAAAATCATTATGAAAAAATATGACAACTTAAGAATGTACCACGCAGGCCACTGAATAGGTCCATAAGTGCCAATCCACTTTTCTGGGAAGGTGTCATTCAGATGTTCTCTTACGACTTGAGAATTATGAGGTGGCGCTCCATCTTGTTGAAAATAGATATCAACTTGGTTAGCCAGTGGCAAATTTTCAATGAAATCATTAATTTGATTTCTAAGGAACTGTAGATATTTTGTCGCAGTAAGTTGTCCGTCGAAAATTATTGGCCCCAAAAGTTTTCCTCCGATAATACCCATCCAGCAATTGAAACCAAATCGCTCTTGAAAATTTCCTTCTTGCATCAGATGTAAATTTGTTTGAGACCAGTACCTTTTATTATTCCGATTGAACAGACCCAAGTTGGTGAATCGAGTTTCATCTGAATAAATAATTCTAATGGAAAACGTACATCTTCTCTGTATTTAGTCAAAAACCAGTTGCAATAAGTTAATCTTCGGTTGTGGTCGTTATCGTAAAGATGTTGGTGTAGTTGGTACTTGAATGATCGATAACTATATTTGTGAAGAATTTTCCAAACGGACGAATAACTTATATCACACTCAGAAACAATTTGGCGAATTGATGCCGTACAATTCACTCCAACATAGGCCAACACGTCTACTTCTTTTTCTTTACTAACGATGAAGTTTCAATAACTTCACTAACGATGAAGTTATTGGCATAAATTCTAGCTGCATCAGTTGCATTCTTTTTTGCTTCTCCGTAAATTAGCAACATGTCAATGTTCTCGTTTCTAGTATAATTTTCCATATCAAATTATAAACTGCGCAACAAAAAGTGACAGCATATTCATTCGCCTATTTGTTTAGGAAGTCCTAGCAACAGCTTCAATTGTTTGTCACGGATAACTAGAATAACAGGACTTAGTGCATAAATATACCGAATACGTATCATTTGTTATTAGGTATGATCGCTTCTTGCAATTATTCAGAAAAATTGTGAAAATAAATTGGAAATGATCTTTCACAAAAAGCCGACGAGCCACCCCCTTTCCATTTGAAAAAATCAAGTTAACTGGAAAAATTCATATTTGCGACTTCTAAATAATTCTTGAAACGACTGTGAAGTCATAAGCCTCAAAGTCGTATTTTTCCCATGTTACTTGATCAAGAATGAAGCGATTTATATAATAAAAATGACTTTATTTGTCAAATATTGACAAGTGAGATGTTGGATTTAGAATATCATTCTCGATCGAAATAAATAAAAATATATAGGATGTCCCATTTAAAAATCGAAAGTTGGGGTCATTTCTGGTCAAACCGGAAGTACGGCAAAGCAAGTAAATATGTCGAAACATGTAAATTGAACTATAAAACACAACCCCCGAATTTGGTTTTTCTATCTTCAATAATGAAAAAGTTATAGGGGTAAGCCACCTTAGAGAATCACCCGGTATACATTTTTCAGTATCAGATCAAATATGTTTGTTTCTGGAACCGATTAAAAAAAAGTTCCTTGATATGGAATCGAACCCGAGCCTATCGTGTGATGGAATAACACGCTAACCACTACTCTATGAGGACTGATCTGAAACGGATCTGACTGGTTCTCTGTTTGAAATTTAGGCCATTTGATTGGTTCAAAAATAACATAGATATAGAAATAGTCGTTAATAATACCGCGCCACTCGTTGGTTTTTTGGTAATACTAGTTTTTATTGGCAATGACAAAATCTGGATTTTTGTCCGACCACCACCTACAATTTCGAGAAGAGACAACGCCATTTGTTGTGAACGTTGATACATCCCCAAAAATAGTGTGTCTATGGAAATCACGTTGATCTTCTATTTGAACTTGAATCCACATGCAGAAGTCATAACGCAATGCATAGTCTCGTTCTTGAAATGTGCAAATGTTTTGATAATTTCACGTTGAATTAAATGTTTTGTGAACTGCACAAATAATGGAAAAAAAAGTTTGTGTAAATCGGCCTGGAAATTGGAACAAAGAACAAAATGGATAGATGCTGTAGAACTAACTGTAACTACTTACTTAAACGTCAAATTATTTTACTAAGCATTCTTGTGAAAAATGCAAAATAATGGTAATAACTCCAACACGCATCGATTATCAAATAATCTACTTGAAATTTCAAGTCAAATATCTAGAAAACGGTTGCTCATAGCGGCTTGTAACAAGGGTAGCTTTTTTACGAAGATATGATAGAGAAAGTGATTTTTTTAAGAAAAAATGTGCTAGAAGTACGCTCAAAAAAGTTATGAATCTTCAAAAAAGAGAAAGACGTGTAGGTGGCGCCCCCTACGAGTAAGAGCAATAATAACATCAGGTTCGAATTCGACACCTCAAAAAACCTCTCAATACCAATTTTCGTTCAATTAAGGTCAGTATTTCGAAAGTTATTTAAAAAACACGAAAATAAAAATAAAACTTTAACACCCCGTATCTTGGAAACGAAGCGTTTCCGGACATATATTTGTTTGGACAATTCATATTAGAATATTGTGAGGAATCACCTCCTGAAGTTTGTCAAAGTACTTCTGACTCACCCTGTATATTATTATTAACTCAAGAAAAGCAAAGACTAAGTGCGAATGGACTGTGTTAACAACCTCCATGAATTCGTATTGGGAAATACCAGAACTTGGTATGTAAGTGAAATATTTTTATGAGTTTGAACATCACTCAAAGTTCATTAACTCGGCTTTTACAACCTGTATTAGTAAATTCCATCATACAGTCTTCGAATTTCTTTATATAATAAATCAATTATGTTGAATGGGCTATTGGGTATTTATCAATATGAAGGAGCGAGAATATTTTATCACTATAAAACTGATTTCATTGGTTGTCTTTATTCATTTCAAGTCATTTGATCTGTTCTAAAATAATGAGGAAACAGTCACTCTAAACTCAATGCAGAATATTTCATATACATCCATTCCGTATTTTGTAACTGGGTTACCCACTAGACTTTTCATTTTTCGATGCATACTTCATTCCCCTTTTGACAGCTCTTGATAAAAGCGAATGAGGTAAATGCATGGCTACCTCGAAAGGGTGTCTGTTATTTGTTTAAATTCCGTCTGTCATGTCATCATATATTTTGAAATCTGCAATGTTTGTGTTAGTTTGTGTCTCAAAATGGAAGGTTGTGGTGTTATGTTGTGCTGTCGTTGGAGAAATTTAAATACTTTTGTCTTGAAAAATTGAAATCGTCGAGAAACAGCGAGGTGAGTTAAATAAATCTTGAAATATGGGTATTTCATGTTTTCATCGACAACCACATTGGACGCATTATGCACTAGGTACTCATTCCTTGCTTTCTCGCATTTTGAACCGAAATACCAAGAAATTTTCTGTATCCTGGCTCTACCCCCGATCTTAATTATTGTTGATCTTCTTTCATATGATGTATTTAAAACCCCTCATTTGGGAAAAATAATCATGATCAGAAAATAAAATGAACTTCAACTTCTACGTTGGAATAAACAAAATTAAAATATAAAATAAACTAAAAGCACTTCACTAAGATTTTCACAAAAAATTGGTTTAAAAAACAAATACTATAACTTTTTACAAATGGAGATAAGTTACGTCACACTAAGTTCAATATGGCCCTCGCCTCTAGGGGATATAAAGTCCAGTATTAAAAAAAAAATGTGCCGTGTTGGGTATCAATTGAAAGTAGTTTGCAGCATATGAAAAATAGAATCATCGTGTTTTTTTGTTTGTGGGCCATCACTGGACGTTTCATCCAAATAAAATAACATGATGTCATTTGCTCCATGGACCGGGATATATAATAACCAATCTTTATTTTCGATTATAAACCTTTTATCCCTACCAATTATTTCTAGGTATTTCAAATTGTGCAATTTTTTGGAGTTTTCACGAAGAGAAATATAATTCAATGGTGAGATTGATTGGCTGAACACAATTCTCGATGTTGTTTCTTGCGATTTGATTGTTATTTTTGACAAAATCGAGAAAATGGAAAATGCAAGAAGAATGTTCGTTATACAGGGTGACTCAAAAGTACTTTGAAAAACTTCAGGAGGTGATTCCTAACAATATTCTAATATGAATTGTCTAAATAAATATATGTACGGAAACGTTTCGTTTCCAAGAAGTTTTATTTTTATTTTCGTTATTTTTAAATAACTTTCGAAATACTGACCTTAATTGAACGAAAATTGGTATTGAGAGGTTTGTTGAGGTGTCAAATTCGAACCTGATGTTATTATTGCTCTTACTCATAGGGGGCGCTACCTACACATCTTATTCTTTTTTGAAGATTCATAACTTTTTTGAGCGTAGTTCTAGCACATTTTTCAATAAAAAAATCAATTCCTCTATCATATCTACGTAAAAAAGCTAAACTTGTTACAAGTCGCTATAAGCAACCGTTTTCTAGATATTTGGACTTGAAAATTTCAAGTCGATTATTTGATAATCGATGCGTGTTTAAGTTATTACCATTATTTGGCATTTTTCACAAGAATGCTCAGGAAATGAATTTGACGTTTAAGTAAGAAGTTTTGGTAATTACATATTATGTGACAGTTAAACGTTTTATTGTTTTGTTGAAGTTTCTGTAAGTTTTGAAACACTAATTTAAACAATAATGCTCATTTAGCCGATATGCATTTCGTTTATGGCCTTGCGGATGGCAATGCGCGCGAAGCAAGACGTATTTACCAGGAGCGATTTCCTAATCGAGTACTGCCTGCAGCTCCCACATTTACCAGTCTCCACCGTCGTTTGGCAGAAACAGGTAGCTTTAAGAGGGCAGCTGATATTATTGGAAGACTACGAGCAGTCCGAACCCCAGAATTTGAAGAAGCTGTTTTGTACAACAAGTACAAGAATAATTGCTGAAGCTCTCAATTTTACTCAGTCAACAGTTTGGAGAATTATCCACGATCAACAATTTGATCCATACCATATTCAGAGGGTACAAGCTCTTTTGCCACGGGACTTTCCCCAACACATTACTATGTGTCAGTGGTTTTTGAGGTAAAATTGGCTGGAAATCCTCAATTTTCAAGACGAGGCAAACTTCTCCCGGAATGCTCTCACAATCTTTCATAACAACCATGTTTGGGCTCTGGAAAATCCGCACGCAGTTAGTGAACGACATTATCAGTATCAATTTTCTGTAAATGTATGGGCGGCAATAATTGATAATTACTTGATAGGTCCTTTCTTTCTTCCGTTCCAACTGAATGGCGCAACTTACAGAGACTTTTTAGAAAATGAATTGCCGGGACTAATTCAGAATGTACCATTAGAAATTCGTATCCGTATGTGGTTTATGCATGATGGTGCTCCGGCCCATTTGAGCGTTGTAGCCAGGGAATTCCTTAACACTGTCTATCTAAATCGATGGATCGGTGTAGAAGAACCTAACCAGGCGTGGGCCCCAAGGTCCCCAGATCTAAACCCGCTAGATTTTTATTTTTGGGGACATTTGAAATCACTAGTTTATAAAACTCCAGTAACAAACGAGGAAGATCTAAGAAACCGAATAGTAGACGCCTGTGAAACAATAAGAAACACATCAATAATTTTTGAGCGGGTACGAGATTAAATGCCTAGAAGACTGAATGCCTGTATCTCCGCTGAAGGTGGACACTTCGAATGATTTATTTGAATACAATTTAGTTTCCTTTATTTTATTTTATCCTACATATTCAAAATTTCTTGAAATAAAATGTTGATATTTCTTGCAAATTTTATTAAAACAAATACAGATTTTGCACCCTTGATACAAAAATAACTATTTCAAACGAGTAAAAATAAATAGAATAGGTGGCGCCCCCTACAAAAAACCAAAACTACTTACTTAAACGTCAAATTCTTTTCCGAAGCATTCTTGTGAAAATGCAAAATAATGGTGATAACTTGAACACGCATCGATTATCAAATAATCGAGTTGAAATTTTCGAGTCCAAATATCTAGAAAACGGTTGCTTATAGCGACTTGTAACGAGGGTAGCTTTCTTACGTAGATATGATAGAGGAATTGATTTTTTTACTGAAAAATGTGCTAGAAGAACGTTTAAAAAAGTTATGAATCTTCAAAAAATAAAAAGAAGTGTAGGTGGCGCCCCCTACGAGTAAGAGCAATAATAACATCAGGTTTGAATTCGATACCTCAAAAAACCACTCATTACCAATTTTCGTTTGATTAAGGTCAGTATTTCTAAAGTTATTTGGAAAAAAATAAGTAAAACTTTAACACCCTGTATCTTGGAAACGAAGCGTTTCCGGAAATATATTCATTCGGACAATTCAAATTAGAATATTGTGAGGAATCACCTCCTGAAGTTTGTCAAAGTACTTTTGAATCACCCTGTATATGTACGATGCGGGAGAGCAGCTCTTGCAAGAGCGCACCTAGACGGTTTGTATATCAGAATCCATTCTGAAGAATGTATTGGTAAATTTGCATTTTTTAGTTCTTCGTCATTTTTAATGATTTCTATCAAAACAGTTTTTTGTTTCTCGTTCACAGAAGTTCTCTTAATCATTTCATATCAGCATATCAGAGCGAGAATTTTAATTAATAAACCCACACATTCTAATTCATAATTTACTGGAGCAACAATAAAACCTGTCGCTTTCTGAGAATGTAATTGGTTTAAATATAAATTCTACCGAAATAATACTCGACATATGTCACTTATATATTTCCTCTTGGAAACACATTTCTAACTCGTCCAAGAATAACTATTCCTACGTTTCATATTCCCCTTGTGAATTTCGAAGTATGAAATACTTCTCTGGAGGAAAATTTCCTGCGATTTCTAGAATAGGGAACACGCATGTGCCCCTTTTCTAAAATATTTTGATATTTTGGTACATAAAGATTCAGCAACAAACTCGGAAATCGAAAAAATATTTTATGTTTTTCATAATTCGTAATTGAAAACGCCCTTTTTTCATCAACAGTTTTTTACAGATGCTCCCAAAACATTAATTGAAAACTTTACTAACAAGGATATATCCCATGTATTAGATTGCAGAGTAATCCGATATGATTCCTTTTCTTTAACCCCTTATGGAGAAGATGAATCAGAAACACTTCTCAAACACCAATTGAAAAATAAAATTTCTTCCGGGTCCGATGATATACCCATGTTTTTAGTGAAAAAGGTCATATCCTCTGTAAAAAAGCCACTTACTTGGTGAATTTATCATTCACTGTAGGCACGTTTCCTTCCTGTTGGAAAGTGGGTAAGATTATTCCAATATTAAAAAAAAAGGCAAATTTTTGCTTAAAAACTATAGACCAGTAACGGTCCCTCTCTCGCTCTCAAAAATTTTTGAATACGCATTTTTATCACGACTTGATAATTTCTTAGTAAAATTTAATATATTAACAGAAAAACAACATGGGTTTCGTGCAGGAAAATCTATTGATACGGCAATTCACTTTTTTGTGATCTGAGCAGGGCATTCGACTGCGTCAATCATGATTCTTGACTGTCAATGCTATATGACTCTAGAATAAGAGGACAGCCTCTAAGCTGGATATCATCTTTTTTGAAATATAGAAAACAATTCGTTCAAATATAGCATATAGATTTAATTGAAATAAAAAAATGTAATTCAGACTATTCTTTAGTGGAGTCTGGTGTGCCACAAGGCTCGGAGCTGGGACCCTGTCTTTTCTTAATGTATGTAAATAGCCTTGATTTATTTCTGAAAAATCAGTTTTTTACAACGTATGCAGATGACTTATCTCTAATAATCTCAAATCCATCAGCAACAAACATTAGTACAGAAATTACAAATTTATTAGAACATACGTGTGAGTGGTTTGATGAACATCAATTATTTTTCAATACTGAAAAAACTCAATTAGCGACATTTCATAATCGACAAAAAGTATGTGAACCACTTAATATATGCATCAACAACTGTATGGTTCGAGACAATGTAGAGGCGATCAGTTTTTTGGGAATCAAGATTGATCCAACTCTTAGTGTGAAACATTGATTTCCAAACTGAATTCAATATATTACCTTTCCAAAAATGTTAACTAAAGGACAGATGATGAATTTATATTATGCACAATTAGACTCCCGCATTAGATTTGGTATTTTTCTTTGGGGTAACTCCACCCTAGCAGATGTGTTAATTTCTCAAAAACGCATCATCAGATGTATTGCTGGTGTGAAATATACTCATTCTTGCAGGAACATTTCTATAGAGTTTAGGATACTAACGCTCACTTCATTATATATTTTGGAAATGTGTTTATACATTTTTAAAAACAAAAACAGCTTCAAACTGAACAAAGATATCCATTCAATGAATACCAGGAATAAATATAACTTTAGTGTGCCATTTGCAAAAATGTGTATAACTTATAACTCGCCCGAATATATAGGGTTGCGTATCTTCAATAAGTTGCCAGAAATAATTGAAAATATTGAGAGCCTAACTGTGTTCAGGAAAACTGTCTTTTATATTACCCAGTGTCTACCTATTACTTATTGCTTCTATTACTCATTACTTTTATGTGCAATTTTAATCCGTATATGTATATTTATATATCTGTTTGTTTATTCATATACCCGCTTATTGCTATATTACAACAATGTAATCTTTGACAAAATAAATTATATCAATATATCTATCTATCTATCATATTCAATAACGCCCTCCTAGCGCCTCTAATGTACGTATGCATCGTTACGTGTTCAAACTTTTACCGCTAGTTGCCTCGAAATGTCAACTATAATTTCATCTGTCTTCGTTTATATGTTGTACTGATATTTTTTCCGGCGACCTCGTATTAACGAGTCTGTTTAATCCACATGAAATCGATCGTTAATGACCCATATTAACCTTCAATTTATCTTTTAATGCATAATTGTGATATATGCAACTAAACATACACCGAAATCGACCATTAAAAACCTGTAAATGGTCGATTTGGTCCATTTATGTAATATTGTGGTATAGGCATACACGAATTCGAATATTATTCGAATGTCGAATCATATTACCTTCGCGCTGTAAAATTTATGTATTTTAAAATCCAAATATTGTAAGTTTCCTCCTAGTTGAAGGAAGTGGATATCGAAAATTTCAGGTTGACCCCAGGAACGAGGTCGACGAAAATTTTTTGTAATCAACTCGTATATTAAAATGGCAATTAAGGTAGTTCCGCCACGAGACAGTTGAATTAGGAAATTATTTTCGACGGAATCGAAAAATTTTAAAGGACTTTTCGATTTGAAACGCGAAAAAAAAATTTTTATGGGGGGCACTTGCTTCCCCAATCGACTCTAGAAAATTTCTTCATTATAGAAAGTCGGCGACTCAAAAATTTAATGTCCCCGAAAAGCGCAGCAAAATAAAATTGGGG
Organism: Gonioctena quinquepunctata; assembly: GCA_018342105.1. Classification (NCBI taxonomy): domain Eukaryota; kingdom Metazoa; phylum Arthropoda; class Insecta; order Coleoptera; family Chrysomelidae; genus Gonioctena; species Gonioctena quinquepunctata. The sequence continues at coordinate 93,884 of JAFIRS010004077.1, forward strand.
GGTATCGTTAAAATCGATGGGGTCAACTAGGAAACTAGGAGAAGGAGTTTTTTTCGCGTTCAGACCCTCAAATGGTCCCCCGTCCTTCTTTAAAAAGTCCCCTGGCACAATCCACATTTCTCTATGACTCCTCCTTTAGGCTGTGCGTTTCCCCGTTTGAATAACGAGAGTAGTTTTGATTATATCTGTCAAACTAGATGGTCAATCACTCTGATTTTTTTCACAATATCTGTGATGTACTGCTCTAGCTCCTCCTCGTTTTTCATAAACTTCTTGATTTTAGTACTAACGGAAGAATTAGGTAATAATGTGCTGTTTGCCTATGCATGGTCCATATGTTACGTGTTAATTGAGTCAACTTCAATTATATATATCTCGGATTCGGGATGGTGAAACTTGTTAAAATTCTATAGAGGTGTTGTTCACATATTAAACAACACGTATGCCAATTTCCTAATTCAACTGTCTCTTGGCGGTACTACCTTAATGATCTCGAACATTAACGCGCTCGCTTCGCTCTTGCGTTAAAATATCTCGATCATTAATCGCCACCATTAATACCCCAGTTGATTAAATAACATTATCATATCACCATATCCGCATTTGAAAAACATATTCTCTATAAAAGTTTATCAACCAACCTGAAAGTAACATGTTTTGACATCCTGGTTCTACTTTTTAACATTTCCACCCCCACTTTTAGGTCGACGAAACATTCTAAATATCATTTCATAAATCATCCTACAGAATTTGATCATGTAATGGATGGAATAAGCCCTACGTTACATTTTTCTCAGTGTATTTTGTGGTTGTGGATAACTTCACACTCGTGAAATTTCGTATCGAAATCGAATTGAAGACCCAGGGGAAAGAACGGTTCAACTCCGTTTTTCTGAAAAATTGAGATACGACCGCTAATATGTGTTGGCGTTTAAGCGCTACCTACCAATGCCGTATCCACCAAGCGGGAAACATGTTTTTTTTTCTAGATATTACAAAGAAAAGTTTACTAGTTCTGGGAAAGAACGGTTCAATTCCAAGCGACGTGGGAAGAAAGGTTCAGGTCCATTTTTAAAAGCCACGTGCCCGCTGCCGTAGGGCTCGCCAATTCTACGAGTGCATCATTATTTTTGTTTTTCACGGAAAATCTACTCAGTCTCTCTCTCTTCAGCTTCGCTGTACGTGTTTTTCATTAGATTATTCTTAACGTGGTGATAAGGGTGTGAAATGTTTGACGACGAACAAGAGGGAGCTACCCAAGGACCATCAAGGCCCAGCTAAGAACCCTACCAAGGGCCCCCAACCAAGTGCTCCCAGAGAGGCAGGAGTTGTAATAAAAATTATCAAATTTAACTTGCAAGACGGACACACATTCAGACAGACAGACAGACAGACCCCGGGACAGGTGAAACTGAATAAAAGCTTGTAATAAAAATACTCGGAAACCTTAAAGTAAAACGTCTGTGGGAACACCAAGACAAATTAGCCGTAAAAAACTTTATTTCGCCAGTATCCCCATAAATGCAGCAAAGCATGGAGATCTACAGTTTTTGAAACAATTTTTGGTGAAGCCAGAATCACGTGTATATTATGAGGAACTCGCAGCTTTGGAAGTACTAGAAAACACGAGAGAACAAAATGATGCCCAGCTAACAAAAAAGAGCATGAAGACGAGGAATACGGAAACGTCAGTGGTGACGTACTTGTTGGTTATGAGTTTTGAGGAAAAAACGATATATGTGCAAGCATTCCTTCACATTTAATTTTTTTTACAGACAAAAATTGAGAATTTTGTACTGTTCAAAAATATCTCAGTTAATAAAGAGTTTTCAAATTGGTTTATATCTTTATTTTTACAATTTTAGTCATATCCTTACGTTTTCTAACTATCAGAAAGATTTTTCCCAAAACAAATTTTGCGTGACTTAAACCTTTCTGCCCCCTTGGTCTTCAATTGGAACAAGTGTATTAAAAATTTGGAGATAATAAAAACTTTTTAACAAAAAATTAAACCGACGAAAAAATCAACTGAAAAGCAAAAAATAAAATAAACCTTTTTAGTCTCAATGATAATTGAGTTACTAAACTAATGTAAGTAACTAATTTTGAGTCGGCGCCAAAATAGCAAATGAATTAGGTAAAGCGTAAAATGATGGCAGCGGCATGCACGGCGACGTTTTGATTACTTCCTCAAAGTAATATAATGATCTTCGTTAATTGTTAGTTTGGCGCCGACTCAAAATAAGTTATTCACATTAGTTTAGGAGCTCAATTATCATTAAGACTGAGAAGGTTTATTTAATTTTTTGCTTTTCAGTAGATTTTTTCGTCGGTTTAATTTTTTGTTAAAAATTTTTATTTTTACTTTTTTGTGGCTGAAATCAACTAATAACTATCTACCCAATTGACTCCAGGTATCCGTTATGATGTAGTGTCATCAGAAATACCTATACCTGGTGGTCCACGTACGACTATCCACCCTCAATAACTCCCAGAAAAATTATTTTACAAAAAATCGCCGAGACACGTCGATTTTTGTTTGGAGGGGGACACCATTTGACGAGGAGAAGATATGTTATACTTCAACCCCCTACTCCCCAGAGCAACCCCCTCTATAATTTTAATAGGGAATGAGGGCCTTCATATATCATTGTGAAGGTAATTCAATTCTGATACTAGCAGTGCAACATTTTCTGAATTTGAAAGAGGCGTGCTCGAGATATTCGAGTTCAAATGGTACATTGGTGAATTGTGAGTGAATGAATTATACGAAATAGATTATCAAACAATTATTCACAAAAGATGTTCAAAATTACTGCCATTAACTCCCAGACAGTAGTAGAGTCTATTTTCAAATGGCTTCTGCACCTTTGAAACTGTTTCTCTGGTAATTGCTTGGCATTCAGTTATAATTCTTCTTTCTAAATCGTGCAGGTCAGTAGGTTGAGTTTTATGAATAACAGATTTCAAATGACCCCAAAGGAAAAAATCATTGGGTGCCAATTCCGGCGAGTGTGCTGACCATTCTATTGGACCTCGACGACCTATCCATTTGTTTGGAAAAGTTTGGGATAGCCATTCTCTCACCTGTAAAAGGAAATGAGGTGGTGCCCAATCTTGATGGAAATAAATGTTATCTGCCAATAGATTTGGATTACCATCATCATCAAGGTGTTAACAGCATCCAAAATAAGTGGTTCAATCAGATTTTGCAGCATATCCAAATAAACCGCACCATTTAAATCACCTTGAATAAATATTGGACCAATGATTTTATTAACCAGAATCCCTGCCCACACATTCAACTTTTGAGGCCATTGTGTGTGGGTTGTTCTGACTCCAATAGCGAGAGTTGTGTCTGTTCACTAACCCGTACAAATAAAGGGAACACTCATCACTGAAGTAAATATGCTTAATGAATCCGTGGTTCCTCTGTATCATTCTTGTTACATTCTCGCAAAATTCAGATCGTCTGTCGTAGTCATCCTCATTCAGTTCATGGTGAAGATGCAACTTATACGGATGAAATTTGTGCAATTTCAGCACCCTCATTATGGAAGTTCTCGATATGCCTGTTATGCTACTGAGTTGCCGTGTAGACAAAGTTGGGTCAACTGCAACTTGTCCTAAAACTTCTATTTGATTGATCAGTTTGTAACAGACGCAATCCTCTTCTTTTTTTTATTGGCGACTGATCCAGTCTCACGGAATCTCACCACAAGATCCAAGATATATCTAAAATGATCAAAAATACCAAAACCTTTTTCTATAACCATTTTTCCTAATACTCACTTGTGAGTTACGTGTCTCTCATTGGAGATCTGAGCTGTTGCTCGTGCACACTCATTTTGAGCAGCAAAAATAAAAATCATTTAAACTTTCTCGTCTTTTGTGTAAACCATCGCGATACAAGTAGAATTGTTGAAATACGTGGTCACTTTCCGATTCTACACTATCACCATTTCACAAAAAAATGGTTCTCAGAGATCAGTATTTCTTCTTTGACAATCATATTGACAACAAAAAACTGAAACGTGTACTCGATGAGCAAATAAAATAAGACAATCGGTGGATAATTACGACTGAACTGTACTACTGTCTGGGAGACAATAATGGAGATCATTTTGAACATTTGAACTCGAATATCTCGAGAACGCTTCATTCAAATTCAGAAAATTTTGCACTGCTAGTATCAGAATTGAATTACCTTCACAATGATGTATGACACGACCCTCATTTCCTATTGAAATTATAGAGGGGGTTGCTCTGGGGAGTAAGGGGTTGAAGTATAACATATCTTCTTCTCGTCAAATGGTGTCTCCCTCCAAACAAAAATCGACGTGTCTCAGCGATTTTTTGTAAAATAATTTTTCTGGGAGTTATTGAGGGTGGATAGTGGTAAGTGGACCACCCGGTATGTGTGCCAAGTTCCAACAGAATCGGTTCACAGATGAAAAATTAATGATCCCCTATTTTTCTGCCCTTGGGGGTGGATTTTTTTTTCCAAATCCGACTCTGAGGTATACCCTGTCCATTAAAAAAAGAATAATTTAAATCGGATAACTCAGTACAAAGTTATGAGTGGTAGAATCGGTTAACGGGTAAACATTCCGTGAATGAACGATAAATATCCCCTATTTTTCTACCCTTAAGGGTGACATTTTTTTTCCAAATTCATATGGGACCAACTTTGAAGTATACCCTATCCAATAAAAAAAGAATCATCGAAATTGAACTGCCCTGTGAAAAGTTATGCGTGATCATACATACAAAAAAAATACGCGTCGACTACAGAAACTCCTCCTTTTTGATTTCGTCGGTTAAACAAAAATATACGCGTCGACTATAGAAGCTCCTCCTTTTTGATTTCGTCGGTTAAAAATATGTTCTAGGCACATTCAAATATGCGACTCATGTTTTAAAACACGTCCTTAAAGCTGGATTTATAGTTAGACGGACTGTAAACGTAGACGCACTGTATACATAACAAACGGACTGTAAAATATTATTAAATTTATAAATGGACGGAACGGAATTTTCGCGCATGGGTAGAGTAGAGGTGATGAGTGACATCAACATAACCTACAAATTATACGAATCATAAACAGCCTGTGTTGGTTTGGATTCGTATTATATTCTGAATATTTATTTATGCTTGGTTTTTCCGTGTCACAATGCTTTATGAAATGAAGGTATGCTTCTTGGTGCCGTGGGACTGTTGTTGTGTGCAGTAGCATTGGAAAAGTGTCGACAAACTCGAAGAACAATACATAATTAGGCGACCAAGACGTTATGAAACAAGACCCATAAATCGTAACAGAAAAGAAGAGCATGCCTACAATAGGTGAAGACTGCTGATCCAGATGTATACGCGAATGACTGTTTCAGTATTTAATGAATTATTATAGACCGGGAGATGGTGACACAAAATATTTTGTCATTTGTACTAGTATGGCGGTTCTTCAGGGGTCTAATTACGGAATGACAAAAAAGAAAATTATGGTCAAAGCGCTGGTACCGACGGCCCAATCGCGTGGGCGTTAATCGAACGTGTCGGATAAATAACGAGTGTCGAACGATTTGTTCCACAAAAATGCTTGTATTTTCCGATAGTCTCCGGTGTGACTTACAGCCCGCCATACCGACGCAAATACATTAATTTAAAAAAAACAATTCAACCATTTGTTCCAGGCTAATTTTTGCACAGCTAATCATCGTCGAGTAGCCATTCACGAAATACACCATGCCATACTTTTCTAACGGTTCCAATTGGCCGCCATACCGCCGCAAAGGAGTAATTTTTTTTTTCGCAAAATGATTTGTAATAGTATTGCATTTGGATTTTTGGAAAGTATTTGATAAAATGTGACCGTTATTATATTTCCCATACGTCTAGTAGGGGGAAAAGTGCTGCCATACTTGAAAAACGTATTCATTCGACACGTTTTGAAAATACAACTGTAAAATACGTAAAATCATTGTTTACATCATGGAATCATTGTATTCTGTTAGTTTGGATGTGATTCTACCTAAAAAAAGTTATTCCAGATTGTAACCATGGGGCGGACAACTGTCGGACTTGAGCCAATATGTAAAAAAAAAATTGACGATTTGTACCAGTATAGCATTTGGATTTTTGGAAATTATATGATACAATGTGACCATTATTATATTTGCCATACTTCTAGTAGAGGGAAAAAGTGGCGACATACTTGAGAAACTTGTTTTTTCGACACGTTTTCAAGGTTCAAGACATTAAATCATTTGTTACAGTATGGCATCATCGTATTCGGTTCGTTTGGATAAAATTCAACCTAAAAAAAATTATCCCATACTGTAAGTAACTATGGGGCGGAAGTCTGTTACATTCGAGCAAGATATGGAAAAAAAATTGGAATTAATTTCAACAGTATGGCATTTCAAATTGTCCAAACTTGGAAAAAACTATGCTTTGGGAAAATTACACTGTACTTATGGGAAGTGCCAAAGTGGTGGACTCGAAAAAATAATTTTCAGAAAATTTTTTTTTTGGTGTTGAAAAATAAGCCTATACCGTGACCAGGGGGCTAAGGCTGCCATACTCGCTCTGATATGTCGACAACCAGTACAATCTTGAAACCATTTATCGAAATAGCCCACCTGTAATATCGTGACGGGTACATGTGAAAAAAATTATATGCAATATCAATATTAATGCAGTTTATTCCGAAAGATTTACAAAACTTTTCTTCGTCCTCGTCACTGCTTAGTATCTATAAATTATTTAATTCATTCACACAAGCGCAATACACAATCGCAAATCGTCAACATAAAATTATTTTCCTACATATTTACCTTCGTCTTCATCTTTCTCTTCTTCACCTCTACAATTCGAGAAATCTTTAGAGCGCCGGTAGCCGTACAATATTATACGACATAACATCTGGTTATGAGACAAGATTACCGCCACCTAGGTGTTTGAAATTTTGTTTTTATATTCGTTAAACCTCAAACTTACAGGTAAAATTAGTGCCATACTGGTACAAATCGTTCGAATTACGGATAAAATCTTAGAATTTTGAAAAAATATTGTACATATTCGCCACCTCCCACAGGTATGGCATGATCAGACTTCTATTTATGATCATACAGAGAACTGTTAAAAAAAGTTTCAGGCTGGTACAAATCGTTTAGCAAAAAAAAATTTCACTCCCTTGCGGTGGTATGGCGGCCATTGGGAACCGTCAGAAAAGTATGGCAAGCTGATTTCCGTGAATGGCTACTCGACGATAGTAGAAGGGCTATGTCACTTCTGGCCCACCTCTCCGCTCATCGGTTACTCCCGCCACATGGTCCCGGTGGGTGGTGGTTGTATGTGGGTAGGGAAAAAGGTGGGGGGATGAGTGGCCTGTGATTGGTCGGAATGGTGGCAGCCATGTTGTGTATGGGAGTGTGTGATTGAGAGTGGGGGTGGGGAGAGCTGTGATAGGTCGTGGGAGTGGTGATAGCCGCCGTCCGCTATCCAATAGCCGAGCAGCATTTTTGAAATGGGGTTCAACCATCGTAACGCATTGGTCGGAGGAAGTGTCAGTGATCAGTGGAC